>JAECUM010025361.1:0-27287 GCA_016617855.1 Megalonaias nervosa | reverse complement strand
AATCGCTGCCTTACCTCTCCAGAATCCTCTCGGGGAATAATAAACAGATTCCATTATGATAGTTATATAATTAATTACCAGCCCCTAGCACTAATTTACCTTTCATAGCAGTTTTTACTAGAAAACTAGCTAATTTTTCTCTGAGAGATTTATTAGGTATAGAATTTAACGCGTGAATCAATTTCACATCTGCGAGATGTCGTTGTTGCAAATCCTTACTTTTATACGCGACATCATGAACATGACACGCTTGATCAATCTTATTTACTGGATACTCTCCTGGTTTTGGTTGATCTTGGTTATCGAGTCTGATATCAAGTCGAGTTCCTGGACCACAATAATTATATCCGGGTAAATGTTTCTCACCGGGATATTTAGCCCATGGAGTTCCTGGTAATTTTCCTAACAAAGCAGCGATATCCCCACCTGTCTTTGTTGGAACAAATTTATATTTCTTGGTGCCACATTTCACACACTTACCTGTAAGTGCTCGTCTTTTATTTTTTGTTGTTATTGTAGTTAATTCAGTAGTATCGGTAGGTGCTCTGCATCGAACACAATATAGAATCATATTATTTATTATATGGATATAATTGACTTTTCTGCGACACGAAAACAAGAACCAGTAAAGCACCATCCAGCGCTTCCGAATTCTATCAGAATGATTATAATAGGCCCATCTGGAAGTGGGAAGACGCAATTATTGCTTAATCTAATAATGCGATGGCTAAAGTGGGATAAATTATATTTAGTAGCGCCATCTGTAGATGATCAGCGATGTTACGAAGTACTTAAAGATTTTAATGAAAACGCAAAATCGTTACATGAAGACAATGTCATAGACTTTATTACTGATATTGATGAAGCGCCATCCGTAGATGACCTAGATGGATTCATTAGTAATTTAGTGGTGTATGATGATGTTATGCTGGACAAACAATCAAATCCAGCTAGAATATTTTCACGAGGTAGACATAAAAATACAGACGTGATTTATGTTACACAGAGATATACACAAATTCCAAAAGTAATCAGAGACAACTGCAATATTTTGGTTGTGTTTAATGGCGTAGATAATCATAAGCTGCAAAATATTTATTATACTTGGTGTTCAGGCGACATGGACATGAATAAATTTAAAAATTTCTTTTCAAAAGCACAAGCCGCCCCATTTGGTTTTGTAACGATAAACTTACATGATCCTAGGTCAAGATATCGCAACGGACTTGATATAATTTTTGGATAAAAATCATAGCAGCAGTAGAGCTAATTTAGCTGAGTGTGGTTCTCCAATACTCATTATTGATAATATCTATACTGGCTGTTTAATTTATAGCAGCAGAAGAGCTGCTGAACGACCAACGCGTAGTGACCAGATTGTGAAAAAATCTGGTCAATTAAAGAAGTTTTCATTATTAAGACAAAAACTTTAATGTCTCAGGCAAGTGGTCTGTTCAGCTCTTCTGCTGCTCCTTATACCAGAATAAGGTTAGAAAGTCTCATCTTATACAATAGAAGAATACGGTGTCTCACCTTATACCAGAATAAGGTTAGAAAGTCTCATCTTATACAATAGAAGAATACGGTGTCTTACCTTATACCAGAATAAGGTTAGAAAGTCTCATCTTATACAATAGAAGAATACGGTGTCTCACCTTATACCAGAATAAGGTTAGAAAGTCTCATCTTATACAATAGAAGAATACGGTGTCTTACCTTATACCAGAATAAGGTTAGAAAGCCTCATCTTATACAATAGAAGAATACGGTGTCTCACCTTATACCAGAATAAGGTTAGAAAGTCTCATCTTATACAATAGAAGAATACGGTGTCTTACCTTATACCAGAATAAGGTTAGAAAGTCTCATCTTATACAATAGAAGAATACGGTGTCTTACCTTATACTAGAATAAGGTTAGAAAGTCTCATCTTATACAATAGAAGAATACGGTGTCTTACCTTATACTAGAATAAGGTTAGAAAGTCTCATCTTATACAATAGAAGAATACGGTGTCTTACCTTATACTAGAATAAGGTTAGATAGTATCATGTTTTACAAATATAAGTATATAAGTAAAACATGTATTACCCTATAAAAGCAAAAGCTTAGCAACAATATTATACAAGTGTAAGCATGCAGAGTTTATACTAGAATAAGGTTTGAATGTCTCATCATAACGTACAGTATGAAACTTGATCTGTCTATAAAACTGGTAAATAAAAAATTTCAAATTCCGAAAAATAAAATAATTTCCGAATTGATTTAATACATTACTGTAGTTTTTGGTAGAACTTTAGATGACACTCATGGAGAACTCACCCCATAGAGAAATTGCCTTTCGTGAAATTGCCCCATGGAGAAGATACCCCAATGTATCTGGAGAACTTGCCCCAGGGTGGTTGGAGAAATCACTCCAGGTTGAAAATCCTATTTGTATCAAGAAAGAATGATTGTCCATTAATTTAGATAAATAATTTTCATAAAATGTATGACTGCTCTGGTTGCCTAATGGTTAGAGCATTCTCCTTGGATGCAGAAGGTCACCAGTTTTGAACCATGGCCAAGTCATACCAAAGATTAATAAAAATAGTGCTAATAGCTGCCTCGCTAGGCACTAAGCATTAAGAGGTTAGTCTTAGGACTGGTGTCAGGATAAAGTGGTTGGGTGGGAGATCATGCTACATGTCTGTGCTTGATATCACTATAAACTGCCACACTGCAGATGTTATAAGGATATTACTGAAAAACTTAAAGCACATTTAAAATCCAAAGCACTTACACACACACACACACACACACACACACACACACACACACACACACACACACATAAAATGTAAAAAATGTTACACATTTCTATTCTAAATGTATGTGTAAATGTCAATTCTGACCGTCAACATCAAGATCCACCCCATACCATCTTGAACTTATAACCCAGAAAAACCAATTTAATATTTATCTTCCAGGCTCATCCAGATAAAAAAATTATTTTAAAGCTAGAAATGTTTACTTGATAACAATAGTGCATCTTAATCCAAGTTTTTAATTTTACAAGTTTTTAATTTTACAAGTTTTTAATTTTACAAGAAGTTGCACCACACCTACTATATCATCTGCTAATCAATTTGTCAACCTGCTGCTAGAGCAAGATTGTCAAGAAATTCTCGTGTGTATATTCTGTTTCAAATTTGCAGTAAATTTTTGTTTCCAATACAGGAAACGTAAACACACTACATACTATTCATTGTTGTTTCCCTTCAACTTAATAACTTATTACATTTATAAATTGTTGAATTGTTCCATGTTTTTAAAAAATCAATTTGGATTGCTAAGTATCTCTTGCCATTTAGCGGCATTGTTATGTTGAATTTGCTAAAAATGACTATAAGCCTGACCTAGTTCCTCCTTTAAATTGCTGATGGAATAAGTCTAAAGTAATGTATTCCAATGTCATAGCCCAATGTATAAACATTACATCTTTTCAAAGACACACACAGAATAGGTAGACATACCATGAGTCATGAAAACACAAGGGTAATATTATGTGTCCAGAATTATTTTAAACAGAACATTCCAGTGCTAAAGCACATTTCAAACCCTAAGCAATGTAGTATTTTATTTCAATTAATTCTTTATGAAAGTCAGTTAGGGCTTTCTCTGGATTTTACACCTCACTAAGCATGTGACAGTTGATTGGGTGGGTCAGCTGATTCTTGTTAGTGAAGTTAGTGGATGAACAGATAGGGTGAAGCTTTCAGATTTTCTGCAGACATATCACTTATTCCAACCCAGGTTTGTTTTTATTAAAAGTGATATTTGATGATTTAATATAGATTTTACTAAAATAAGAGGCAAAGATTAAATTCCATTAAAAGTAATGGGGTTTGATTACAATAAAGAGATAAATACTTACAATGAAGGGTCTGTTTTTGATGGAGACAAAATTTATGAGGGAAATTAGGAAACTATAGAATAGTAGGATATATGATGTAATAAAGCACGTATACTGGAGAAAAAGCATTCAATTAAGACATGAGGATGCATGCTGCATAAAAGCATCATTTAAGTATGAAGTGTATGCTCAGACGTTTAGTAAGAGTGGAGATTTAAAATTGCACCAGAGGAAATATATTCTAGACAGATAATTTAAATGTTAAATATGTGATCTGATGTTTAGTCATGATGGTAACTATAAGGTACACATAAAGATACATACTGCAGAAAAAAAGCATGAAGCTTATGACATAATGTCTGGTGATGGTAGAAGTCTCCAGATGTTTCATACTAAAGAAAAAATTGTTTAATGTGATATATGTGATTGAAGGTGAAATTGGAGTGGATCTCTAAGAGGCTTATGAGGACCTATGCTAAAGAAGAAAAAGATTAAGCATGAAAAGAGCATGTATACTGAAGAAAAAACATTCAGCTAATTCATGGTGGAAACTATAAGGTACACATAAAGATACATGCTGCAGAAAATAAGCACAAAGCTTATGATATAATGTCTGGTGAAGGTAGAAGTCTCCAGATGTTTCATACTAAAGAAACAGTTGTTTGATTGTGAAGTTTTATAAGGAATTGTCCCATTAGAATGTACGTGTTCAGGCATTTACAAATTCACTTGTCTGAATCCTGGGGCAAACACAGTTTTTTCTTGGGTAAGCTCAAGTTACTTGCCCATGGACAAGTAAAAGAAAAAACTGAAACAGTGATATCCAACAATTTTTATTTAATGTGGGCTATCTGGGTAACATATATAAAAATCTACTGTGGCTCTGTGCGATATCTTTTATTAACAAGAAGTTCATATTTAGTTTGACATGCTTTACCTTCTGCTATTTTGTATCCTGAAATCTCACCAGAGTATGTAATCACCTTTATTTAGCATTTATATGCACCACAGTCCTTCTTTACATAACTTTCCACTCTTGAATTTGTCTATGATGTTTATTAAGTTTGTAAATTCCTTTATGTAGTCAAGGTCAGCCACATTTTACCATGCAAACATGATAATCCAAACATTTAGTATTTAAAGCAGTTTTGACAAATAAGGAATAAATATTTATATTTTAATTTCTCAGTTACATTTTAATCTTACTATATGGAACTTGAGAAACTTGTCGCCACCTGCAGGCAATATTTATGATGTGTTGTTTACATGGACAGTCTTTCTAAGGCTAAATTCACAAAAATGGCATGCAAGCATCATGTAACAACTTGGAATAACCCTCATAGCAGTGTAATATAACCCTACTGGGCAATAGTGACAGCCCCTTGAGATTTTTTATATCCTCCAAATATTCATTATATGCAACAACGCCTTTCAAGACTTTTCGTACATTTAAGTTTGTCTTTCTTGGACTAAATTTTAAAAACAATGGCATGCATCAACTTGGAATAACCTCCATAGTAAAATATAAGTCTTTAGGGTAATATTAGCAGCACCTACATACCTTTAATATGGAATAAACTCCATAGTGAACTCTAAGTCCATGGGGCAATAGTAATACCACTTATAGAGTTTTAAAATGGAATAACTACATTAGTGAAAAACAACTCTTTAGGGCAATAGTAATAACACCTATAGTCCATTAGTATGGAATAACCTCATAGTAAAATATAACTCTAATGGGGCAATAGTAGGAACACCTACAGACCTTTAATATCTTAAAAATATTATTTTTCTGCAACACCTTTTATGCCTTTAAATGATTAAATTTCCAAAAATGGCATGCAGGCATCATGCAACAACTTGAAAAAAATCGTCATGACTGTGATACATAACAATTTGGTGGATAGTAATAATCCCTTTAGATCTTTATCAGATTTCAAATATACTTTTCATGACATGACTCTAAGACATCAGTCAACAATTTGTAGTAGGATTCATATTTGGGACTGTTTTTCAATGGTCACATTCAATGCCGGATTTAGGACAAATGAGGCCCTGTGCTAGTTAAGTTATGAGGCCCTTTGCAATGAAAAATTCATCGTAAATTTTTTTTTTTTTTTTGCCAAGAAGATGGGCCCCCTGGCCAATAGGGGCCCTGTGCTTAAGCACACCTAAGCACAATGGTATATCCGGTACTCGTCACATTAGATCTGTCTTATATTCAAGCTATTCTTTTAGGACTGACGTCTGAACGTTTCCTTCGACATCATTGAACGGTTAGGTGTAACCTTCATTATTGTGAGAATATAAAAATGTTCCTCAGTGACTATCTATTGTTTACAAATAGTCCTGTTCAACATTCTTAAGCACAATGTATTGATTCACTCTTTTCCAGCAAATCAGAATCAAATTTGTCACAAATATAATACAAAGAAATAATATCAGTGCTTATATAATAAATAGGTAAGTAAGTAAATAAATGAATAATAATAAATAAACGAAGCAAAATTTAAATACTATATTGCATATTTTTTCAAACATATATTTCAAGTACAAATATTACAACCGTTCTGCTGGCCTAAATGGTTAGATCCTCCACCTTGGATGCAGGAGGTCGCGGATTTGAACCTCGGTCGAGTCATATCAAAGATTTATAAAAATGTTACTAGCTACTGCCTCGCTTGGTGCTCAGCAATAAGAGAATAGTGCTAGGACTGGTCGGCCAGGTGTCAGGCATATTCGCTAGTCAAGGTTCTGATAAGCCTATATACACCTTGGCATATCTAGCAGAAGTCACTGCATCCAATCAAAATTAAGTTGTTAGATTTGAACACTGTTCCTACATGATCGAGACAAGGGGAGAACACAACTTGAATGGACTGATAAAAAAGCAATTTTCCAGTGTCGGTCCGTGTTTGCACAAATATTTTTCACTTAAATATACATGTAATGGCTTCCCTCTGGTACATAATCATCCTTTCAATGCTATACTTACGAAGTATCCTAATGAGGTCAACCTTCTTCGGCAGATGTACAATGTACAAAGCTATTGGCTAGTTGGCATTATATACTAAGAGAGGCAACACATGAAATCCAATACATGTCGCTAGGACACAGCACCAATATAGCTGCTCCATCCACCAAGGTGTAGATAGGGTTATCGGAATCTTGGCTAGCGAAGATGGGTGTCCGGAAGGATAATGTATCTGGGTGGGATATGTTGCTACATGTTTGCAACATAATGCCCCAGTGATAGATATGACTATTAAATGCCACACTGCATATTTCAAAGCGATATGACTGAAAAATTGTTAAAGCTTCCTTAAAAATCCAAATCACACACACACACACACACACACACACACACACACATTACAAATATATATATATATATATATATATATATATATATATATATATATATATATATATATATATATATATCCTTGAAAATTAATATGAAATAATTAGATAGCCGAGGAATACTTATACAGACTGTTTATTCTTATACTTAATGTAATTTTTAAGTACATAACACATACAAACACACAACGATTAGTACCTATGAGAATTTGGAATTCCAAGTCTTTACATTCAGTTTTCGAGAAATTGCTTATTCCAAGTTGAAGCCAACGACCATGTAATATCTCGAGAAAGAGCGCAACAATTTGAAATTCCAAGTTGTTGCGCGCAATTTCTCGAGAAAGGGAGAGAGACATTTCGATCCCAAGAATATTCCCAAGACATTTAGACCCCAAGTCATTTTACCCCCAGCCATGGGACAATTCGACCCCAATTCGTGCATTTTTGAAATAATAATTAGCACATTGCTGTGTGTGTGATTTGGATTTTTAACTTAGCATTAACAATTTGTCAGTCATATCGTTACGATGCCTTCAGTGTGGCAATTTATAGCGATGTCTAGCACTAGGGCGTGATGTCGTAGAGATATAGAATGATGTCCCACCCAGTCTCATTATCCTGACACCAGGCCGACCAGTCCTAACACTAATCTCTTAATGTTGAGCGCAAAGCGAGGCAGCTGTTAGTACCATTTTTATAAGTCTTTGGTATGACTCGGCCGGGGATCGAACCCATGACCTCCCGCATCCGAGGCGGACGCTCTAACCACTAGGTCGCCGGAGCGGTCAGCACTTTGCTAATGGTCATTCCCACTAATGACATGATTATTCTTTGATGTCTGCAATTAAAGAAGATACCAGCACAACGCTAAGTCGCCAAAGATAGATGCCAACAGTTAATTATAATTAAAGTCACTTTTATTAAGTTAATGAATGCACGCTAATTTGAATAAAAGTAAATCAAATTTATGACTGAACGTAAATTTGTATTAAAATATTCCGATTTTTTTTAAAAACAATAATTAGCACACTACTAAGAGTCAAGCCTACTAATGACACGGTTATTCATTGATGACTGCAATAAAAGAATCAAAACAAACCGCTAAATCGCCGAAAAAAATCTCAACGGTTAATTATTATTACTTTTATTAAGTTAATAAATACACGCTAATTTGAATGAAAAGAAAAAGGTATGTAAATTAAACATAACACATGGTGTAAATTTGTATAAATTTTCATTACATACCCATTTTTATCCTAAGCTTTAATAAAGGTGTATTAAAATATTCCAATTTTTTTTAAAACTATAATTAGCACACTACTAATAGTCAAGCCCACTAATGACACGCTTATTCATTGATGCTTGCAATTAAAGAATCAAAACAAACCGCTAAATAGCCAACAAAATCTCAATAGTTAATTATAATTAAAGTCACTTTTATTAAGTTAATAAATGCAGGCTAATTTGAATGAAAAGAAAAAGGTATGAAAATTAAACGTACCACATGGTGTAAATAAATGAGGCGAAAAGTTTCATTACATACCAATTTTTATCCTAAACTTTTATAAAGGTGTTTATTATATTTGTGTGTAAATTATGGATTAATTTACAGTAAATACAGTTTTTATTTTGACATTTCGAGGAATGCAAGTTCGCTCACGTATAAATGTAGTCCGATAAATCAACCCCCCAAATCTGTGTTGATATTGATGGACGATATGTGGGTCTGATGTGACCTGTTCATTAAAATGTGCAATTTTGCTGCATGAAAATCTTTCCGGAACAAACCTGCGTACACTTTAGCAACATACCGGTAACTGGTAACAGCCATATCAAGCACGAAATTCAAAGTGGCCACAGGACAGATGGTTGTGCTATTCCAGGTGGATTTACACGTCACCAAACATATGATACGCTCCGGAAATATAATGTACATGTCACCAAAAGAACTCTACAGCCGACGGTAGCTGCACAGCCATGAGAAATACCAGTAAGTGTATAAAATATACACCGATGTGTGCAGCCAAATTTGGATGCAGATAATTGCAGCTTTTATCGTCTGACTATACATCCCCGTTTGTTTGTACCCCCCTAACGAGTTCAATAACGAAAACGTTTAATGTGATAAAAAGTGCACAGAACAAGGTCAATTGAATCATTGATTTATAATTTCCAACCTGACTGTGACCAGAATGGCACTAATACTGGCATCCCCTTGCACCTTTCATGCTTAACGGACTTTCCATACTAACATGGCGCCATATTGCGTACACTATGGGCTAGTTTATTTCCATCAGACACCATAATGACGTAGTTCATCCTATTCGGTAACTGCCGGATAATTGCGTAAATTACCATAACGTTGAGTTTGGAATTATATCCCTTTGCACACATGAACATATTAATTAAACTGCTTGTTAAATCCACGTGAAAGGCAAATTTGTTGTTGTCATTCTTTTCCTTTGCTTGATTCGACATTGTAAATATCGGAAGCAGACGACATATATATGTACATCGATAGTCGCGCACACACCCCTATGCTGAAAATGGACTTGTTCAGGAACTGGAAATGGGTCTCGAGCATGTCCATCTATTATATTGAAAACTTCCGTTAAGCATGAAGGCCATATAACACAATTAATTTTACTATATATTCTCTACATTTGTTTCTCAGTACTGAACTTTCCACTGTGTGACAATCAATACAAATCATATGTTAATCTAAAACACCTTCAAAGATGACTTTACGGTGAAGTTCTTGTCAAGGGTTGACCTGCATTGTTTTGAGAGGATGAATTGTAAACAAAACACCATGCAGTGGAACACAGATTTCACTTCCGGATCATCACCAAGGCCTTATTACTCACTGTGCACTGTCGCCGAAATACACACATACAACCACACCATAAGCTCATATTCTAAAGAATAAACAATTGCCTTTAAATCCTTACCAAGAATGCCTAAATCTAACTCTTGTATCAACTCCAAACGGAGACAGGAAAAAATGATCTAAAAATAGACTGGGACTACATTCGTGGGTACTGCACCGGAATTATTAATTGTGGCCTGATTCCTGAAACGCGCAGACGATGACGGTGTTAGGGTCATTCTACTCAGAGTCAGGTTAGAAAATATAAATCAATGAATGAATTGACTAAGTTCCTTGCACTTTTTATCACATTAAAGATTTCCGTTGTTGAAATCGGTAGGGGAGTACAAACAAATTGGTTGATATAGTCGGACTATAATGAATAGGTGATATAAGTCCCTCACCCGAAAATCAACATCATCACGGGTGAAGAGATGATTTATCGGCCTAGTATAAATGTACATAGGACTCGCTGAGCCAACATCCTAATTTATTGAATCTGATTGATATTTTGTATCATGTCACTGAATTATCTAACTTGGAACACCGAAGGGATTTTTGCATTAATTTTATACAATGTTAAACTATTGCTGTATATTACGCAACAATCACAATCTTTATTAAAATGATACAATTTTAAATTACAGCAATAAAAAAATTGCATTTTATAAAACTTCATTGAAAATTCAATCTTCACACGTTTATTAAGTATATATATATATATATATATATATATATATATATATATATATATATATATATATATATATATATATATATATATATAATTTATCCGTGATGCTTTACATATTGATTAGCAACAAAGATAAAAGAGTATGACTTTTTCCTTTACATATTACAGTTTTTCCTTCCAAGTTGACACCTTGGATTAATGCATAGTATTCGATCACTTGGGTCCTTAACGAGGCATGAATGACACGAGCGATTAAATATCTTTGTTTCTTACACCTTACTTGTATACTATAGCTAGTATATCTTTTCTGTAGAGTTATATTGATTTGTTAAAAAGAGTGATAATCCCTTTGGTACTAGCAACTGCAACGTATTTTTCTTCTTTTTATTATATGTCATAAGCGAACTTACTTCTACTTTAACCATTAACATTGTTGATGCAAGCTCCAGTTAAAATCCTCACAATATACATGCAGCGAGGTATGCTTCTTTTGTGTGTAAAATTTGAACGGCTGACCTTTTGGTCTTCGTTGTATTTGACTTGTCTTGTTGATAGACCAAAAACGGTCACTGACCGTGTTGCATTATTTTATAACCACAAATATGCACAATAAATTAAGCTGGGGTCTAATTGTCTTGGGCTTGAATTGTCCTTGGGGTCGAAATGTCTCGGCCGAATTGTCTTTGCGGTTGAATTGTCTTGGGGTCGATATCTCATGGGGTTCAAATGTCCGAGAAATTCGTGAAATGCGGTCCTACTAAACACCGCAATGTCAGACAAAGTAATGCAAATTTAGACGAAAGTCGGGGGGGGGGTTGCTTAATTTGTATATATTTGTGTGCATTGTACTATATTAAACTTTATTTTGACAACATTGAACTTAAAATAAGCTTGCTTTAATGTTGTTTGACTGTAAAATTGGTACATACGTACCCTTAGTTGTGTCTCTTTATTTCACACATGCCAAAAATTATTAATAAACGTTCATTAACGAGTTCGTTAATAAAATAATTACATTATTGAGATACATACAATATTATTATATATTCCTTTTTTTTTCTCTGTTAACTTTACGTTGTCAGAATCGTTTATTTTACGATACTGAACATCTTGATATTGCACGTACGTGCACGATACATGGAATAAAAGTAGCATAGTGAATTAGGAACTACTCTGTAAACAAACCATGTACACTCATGTAGTAGACTTTAGGTTTCAGTTTATTATAAATTTGTTTGTGAATGAACTAAAACAGCCGTTTCGTTTATTTGAAAGTAGCGATGATAAAGTGAAGAATGTGGACGAGTGTTCTGAATCACAAATGAAACTTTAAAACAAGCAAATGAGTGAACGCGATATTCGCAATGTCCACAACAAAAGCGAGAGACTGTTACGAGTCTATGCTCTTAAAAAAATTAACAGAAAAGAGTGAAGACGACAAGCTTTGTAAAATTTAACAAATAATCTCTTTCTCTAGAATACGAAGTGAAAAATGAAGAAAAAGAACTTACTGTTTTACGAATTAAGTCCAAAACTTGTCCAAGAATTAAAATATAGAAGGCCTAGTAATACAAATTCCTGAATGAAACTAAGATCGAGTCCCGATGAAATCCGAAATTTAAGGCGATGACTTATGTTGTGGAGAGCGAAGTGCTGCTGTGGAAACGGTTTCTTGTTGAATCACAGAAAATATTATTCCAGTTTTGAATTCAATTTAAATTCCAAGAAACGTAATTACCCAAGAATTTTGTCAGAGCACTTTTGTATTTCCAGGGAAAATTATCACTTGAATTGAATAATTTGAAGAAAACAAAATTCATCCCAAACTGGTCACAAATGATACAACTTAACGTGTCAATTGTTTTTATCCCAACTGAATAAACCTTTATCAAAACATTAGTTATAAAACTAATTAAGACACAAAACAGATTCACGGATGAGAGCCAAAAGTTTATTCTTCTGGAAAAAATGGAAGTTTGTTACCAATTGACACAAGATACTTGTCACGTAGTACAGGTATGACCTTGACTCAACTTAATGATTTTTACTTTGAGAAAAATAAAAACAAGATAAAAAGTTGTTTTCCAAAACCGTCACCGATTTTGAAACAAAGTCAACAACTAGATACAATGTTTCTCTTATTAGTTGTTTACGTCAATGAAATAAAAAAATACAAAAATGTCAATCGGGTGAAACAGAACTGAACTCAACTTTTGGACAATATCAAATCCAGTAAACAAAGTTACATTACAATAGCATGTAATGGAATTAAAAAAAATAAAACAAACAAACAATTAAATTAAATATACATAACAGAGACGTAGTATTGAAAATATCAGTCGGATCATTAAAACAGTTATTTAGGAGAGGTGTTGGTTACTTTTCTTTAATGGAATGGTTCAGACTATGACCAGTGCTCTCTTGGTTATAAAAAATAGCATCAAAAATGATAGTGAGGGTAAGAGCTATCCAGAGCCTTGCAGAGTATTTGGGGGCCCCGAAAATCATTCAGATTTTGGGGCCCCCTCCATGCTTTCGGCAGGCCGAATTTGCCGTGTTTGACTGCGTGTGGGGGTCCCACTGGGGGGGGGGGGCGGGGCCCCGAGCAAATTGCTCGGGTATCTCGGCCTCTGCACCGCCCTGGAGCTATCGCATATCTGTCAGATACGTACAATTTTATAAGTGAAAGTACTAAATTCGTGGGAAAAAATACAAGTGAAGGTTTTCGAAGAAAATGAAGGGTATCAGAGCCAAACACAAGCTGCACTGCAATTTTGCGCATTAACTTTGTTGATAACAATGTTTTAGATTAAGGCTAGCGATAGATGCTGTACATGATACAGGTCATAACAACTAGGGGAGCATGCCAAGTGACCAGGCACAAACATGTCTTCTTTAGCTGTTAATAAAAATGACAAGAAATATACTTACATTTTTACATCTTGAATTTCCTCAAAAATGTACTTTCTTAGTTCTGTAAATCCGAATTACTTGAGTTGTGTCATGGGTTCTAAAGCTTGATGACACATTTCAAAAGTATTGTAATTTTGACTATACATTCCAAGTGTAATAACATCCTACTTACTGCATTCATATGAAATGAACATTATATGCCATAGCGTCTTTTTGATAATTATAATTGAAAGAGTTCATATTTTCCCCCACATTATGATTCCAAATATTCAATGACAGAACAGAAACACACATGCATTTGAGTCAAGGTGCATCCCTCGCTGCTAAAACCAGATGTTCTTCCTTTAGAATTGACACTCATAAATCCAGTCCATAATCACGACATTTAATAGAATCAACGCATTCATTCACAATATGGCTCTGAATGTCAATTTTAAGTAGATCAAAAACGACAATTCCTTTCAAAAGTGCTGTCGAGCGCTCGACCAAGTTCAAATTTCGATGGGCGGAGTTAAGTGCGTATTAATATATTTTGTGTACTGGTGAATCTGCGCTTGCGTATTTACTTTGAAATACAGCATAAATTTAATTACTTTGTTTCTTGTAGTGTATTTTTGTTTATATAATTAAGCCTTAGGTGAAATAATAAAATGAGTATATAGTAAAAATGAGAGATTATTGCATTTGATTTGGGGAAAATATGAACTAGTTTTGTCGGATGGATATATTGTACTCCCAAGGTCGTTCAGTATCCAACCGAGAAAAACTCTTATCATATTTTCCCATGCAAATGCAGTAACCTATAAATAATATGGCACTTTTATATTACATACGAATAATATAAACATTTAATAGAACAAAGGCAGATAGAGTGTGACAGTCATATAAGCCAAAGTAAGACAAAGTCAGCCTCAGGTGACCAAGCCAGATATAATAATTTTAAACAATAATTATCTTATTGGGACACAAATAATAATAATATTATGAAAGTAATGTATTGCATACGTTTAATATAAATATTTAATGGAACAAAGTGTAGATAGAGGCTGACAACGACTAAAATTAACCAGATATCGAATGACAAGGGCTGATTCATTGTGACAAACACAGATTTATTAACTTTTTATAATAATAATAATAATAATAATAATAATAAAATTGAGAGACATATAATAATCATATACAAGTTATATATGATGCATACGTTTAATATAATAATGTAATAAACTTGATATCATATGATAAAGACAGAATCATTGTGGCAAAGCTAGATGTGCTAATGCTTCACTATTACAAAATAAGCACTATCAAAACCGGCTTAGTATAGAAAGTATTGTTTCAATTTAATTTCATTTTGCATGTGTGTCCTTTTGTGTCAATAAAATATTTATTAAAATTCATGAAAACCATGCACCTGGGTCACATACTCCCTCCCTAAGTGTAAATGTCTTCTGACATTTAACAAATCTGTGCCTGCAGTCAACCCCCCCCCCTAAATATATAGGACCAAATAATCAATCAGTACTATACATTGTCATCGTGTCTTCAGCAATAAATAAAAACATTAATACATGAAGTTATTCGTATATATCAAGATTTAAAAAAAAACAACCATAAAGTATAAAATTTCATCCTCTTTAGTTTTAAAAAAATGAAAATTTTACAAGAGCGGTTTTCTATTACTAATATCACGTCGCTCCTCGTGGACGGGCGACGGATTCAGAGAGGGTCCGTCTTGTCATCAGCCTTTGGTTCACTTGAGGAGATACTATAGTATTCTAAGGGAACAGTCTTATTCTAAGGGTGCAATTAATGAGCAGAGGCGTCAAATGAAGGTAACATTATTTAATGACAACAAAAGATGAGCCAAGCAAATCAAACGTGGAATGTTTGTGAAATTATAGCGTGACTAACATTATGAAATGTAATATATTATGATCTAAAGTGTTGTTTACGTCAGTCGAATCTATTAGTAAAACACAAGTTTCTTCACAAAGCTTGTTAACATAAGTTACGACTAACAGGAAGCAGCAAGGAATTACATATGCTTTCCTAACTGAAAGTACTTTTAAATACGGATATACAGAGCTGAAGCATGAAAGTGCATGAGAATGCAGTGTGTCAAGCAACTAACTAGCAATAAAGACTAAAATACTCATGTGTATCTTGTTATTTCTTATATGCAGTGTTAGTACGGTTAGTATTGAGTCATGCAAGCTATTGGTGTTCAATATGTTCTCATTTATTCTTTATTAATTCATAAAGGGGGGGGGGGAATAACAGAAATAAAAGAACCTAATCCTAATCTGGGTTCAAGGTTTACTATTGTTGGTGCACCAGTCTTTGGTGCTCAATGTTCCTATGGTTTGGGTGCAGATGCACCCAAAGCAGCAGCAGTAGAGCTGAACCCTACAACTTTGTAGAGACCTTATTTTTGAAAATTAAGGGTTCCTACGAGGGTTTTAAAAAAACATTTTTGCCTTAATAATGAAAACTTCTTTAATTGACCAGATTTTTTCACAATCTGGTCACTACGCGTATGTCCTTCAACAGCTCTACTGCTGCTATGAATTAAACAGCCATTATAGATATTATCAATAATGAGTATTGGAGAACCACACTCAGCTAAATTAGCTCTACTGCTGCTATGATTTTTATCCAAAAATTGTATCAAGTCCGTTGCGATATCTTGACCTAGGATCATGTAAATTTATCGTTACAAAACCAAAGGGAGCAGCTTGTGCTTTTGAAAAGAAATTTTAAAATTTGTTCATGTCCATGTCGCCTGAACACCAAGTATAATAAATATTTTGCAGCGTATGATTATCTACGCCATTAAATACAACTAAAATGTTACAGTTGTCTCTGATTACTTTTGGAATTTGTGTATATCTCTGTGTAACATAAATCACGTCTGTATTTTTATGTCTACCTCGTGAAAATATTCTAGCTGGATTTGATTGTTTGTCCAGCATAACATCATCATACACTACTAAATTATTAATGAATCCATGAGGGCCAGTGGCCCTGAGATCATCTACGGATGGCGCTTCATCAATATCAGTAATAAAGTCTATGACATTGTCTTCATGTAACGATTTTGCGTTTTCATTAAAATCTTTAAGTACTTCGTAACATCGCTGATCATCTACAGATGGCGCTACTAAATATAATTTATCCCACTTGAGCCATCGCATTATTAGATTAAGCAATAATTGCGTCTTCCCACTTCCAGATGGACCTATTATAATCATTCTGATAGAATTCGGAAGCGCTGGATGGTATTTTACTGGCTCTTGTTTTCGTGTCGCAGAAAAGTCAATTATATCCATATAATAAATAATATGAGTCTATATTGTGTTCGATGCAGAGCACCTACCGATACTACTGAATTAACAACAATAACAACAAGAAATAAAAGACGTGCACTTACAGGCAAGTGTGTGAAATGTGGTACCAAGAAATATAAATTTATTCCAACAAAGACAGGTGGGAATGATATCGCTGCTTCGTTAGGAAAATTACCAGGAACTCCATGGGCTAAATATCCCGGTGAGAAACATTTAACCGGATATAATTATTGTGGTCCTGGAACTCGTCTCGATATCAGACTCGATGATCAAGATCAACCAAAACCAGGAGAGTATCCAGTAAATAAGATCGATCAAGCGTGTCATGTTCACGATGTCGCGTATAAAAGTAAGGATTTGCAACACCGACATCTTGCGGATGTGAAATTGATTCACGCGTTAAATTCTATACCTAATAAATCTCTCAGAGAAAAATTAGCTAGTTTTCTAGTAAAACCTGCTATGAAAGGTAAACTGGTGCTAGGGGCTGGCAATTAATTATATAACTATCATAATGGAATCTGTTTATTATTCCCCGAGAGGATTCTGGAGAGGTAAGGCAGCGATTAGTAAACTCGCCGAAGCAGCAAAAGTTTCACGTGATGTCGCTGCATCATGGTTAGCACGACAGGCAATATGGCAAATCTTCCTAAGTCCACCTAAAAGAATTCATTACGCGCATTTTGATGTTAGTGTCCCTAATGAAGTTCATCAAGCAGATATTTTGTTTTTACCACACGATACCATTAAAACACGTGGACGAAAATCACGCACGTCCAAATACGCGTTAACTGTCGTTGACATTGCGAGTAGATATAAAGAAGCGGAGCCATTATCAACGAAAACAACATCCGAAGTTGCATCTGCATTTGAACACATTTATCAACGTGGTGGTCTACGATGGCCAAAACTACTACAGGTTGATCCTGGCAAAGAATTTCTTGGAGTAGTATCATCGTTGATGAACAAGCACAACGTTAAAATCAGACGAGGACATACTGAAATTCATCGTGATCAGGCAATCGTTGAACGATTTAATAGAACACTTGCCGAGCGGTTATTCGGATATCAATATGCAAAGGAAATCTCTACTGACTTCAAAGATAGATCTCGTGAATGGGTTGCAAGATTACCGAGTGTGATAGCTGCGTTGAATAATGAAATTACTCGTGCAACTTCCATGAAACCTTCTAATGCGATAAAAAAAAAATATATACCTAATGGCTACGGACGACGTGAATCTTTCTCTCAACCAGTATTAGGTAATGTAACTGTAAGATATTTATATGAACCCGGCGAACTTGAAGGCGGTAAAAAAAAGAGCAACCGATCCTATCTGGAGCGTAACTACACATAAAATTTCTAGCGTGGTTAGATCCACTGGTAGACCTCCAATATACAGACTAGATTCTACAGCCCCTCAACGTGTATTTGTACGTGAACAATTGCAAATAATTCCTGAGGATACACAATTACCACCAAGCTCAATTTTGTAAACGTCCAGAGCCTCGACGTCGATTACACTCAAGACAGGTCAGCATTACATTTTCACGTGTGTGACCAAGATCACTATTAATTCTGTCTACGGTAAATTGTCTTGGATTATTATTCGAATACTGCCATGACATATTACAGTTGCAACTTGCGCAATGATTATTCTGTAGTTGTTTTAGTTTTATAATAAATTCAACATCAATATCAAAGTCACGATTATTTTTTTTTTGTCAAACTGCTTATAACCAGATAGTTTTTTTCTTATTACGTCATTATTATTATTATTATTAATTCATAATAACCCTATGTAGTTGAGATATTCTCCTGACCCTAGAAACTGCGAGATAGACTAAATTCGACCATTCGATCCGATCATCTATAATCCAGATATTTGTATCAGAAATAGTTAACCCCTGTGATGAGTGAATCGTTATAGCGTATCCTAACGTCCACGGCGATCTATTCATACTCAGCGCATTCTCAACGACATTAATATCGACTAAAATAATATCATTCAAGACAAGATTCTGTATCCTTGGTGGAACCAAGACACCAGGAATTTCAACATCAATATTCTGTCGTCGAGTATCTGAGGGGCGATAACACAAAGGTACAGGTAGATCTGAAAACTTTTCTTTATGTAACAAAAATAATTTATCCTGTTGTTCATCACGAACTATCTTTCTACTCGCGACTATTAAATCAGCGGGATTCCATGAAGTCCAAAATTCATTCATAGAAGTCTCTGGAATTACTCCTCGCATTATCTCACATTGTATTCTGTCTGGCTGAAGTCTGATTAACTTTTTAAATTCCTTCAGCGGTTCATCGATAGCTCTATGGTCATCATGTATTTCTTCATAATAATTTACGTTATTCTTCAGCCATTCATGTGGAGACTGTCCAACAAAGGGTGGTGGTTGACCATGATCGCCCCACATAATCACAGCAGTATTCTTTGTCAATAACCATTCAAGAAATGTTTTTAGTGTTTCTAACGACACCGTGCATATCTCGTCCCATATAATATATTTAGGTATATATTTTCACCCATTCGCTCAGGAGTCCACGTGTCTCCGCACCATCTAAAGAAACTGTGATATGTACACGATTTTACTCCTCGTTGCTTTATTTCTCTAGCAAGTTTGTGCGTCGGTGTTAAAACAATTATATCTGAACTATTATTCATAAATAAATTAATCACACGAGTTGTTTTACCTGAACCACCACACCCATTAAGATAAACGGTTTTATGTCTAGATACAGGATCGTACAGAGATGGTGCAGATGACTTTAATATTTGATTATTTTTTTTGTAATATGTCTCCGCAATTTCAACATCTGCAGATTCAGAATAACTAAATATATTTTCTTGTTTTATTCTCCATGTCCCCCATTCACCATTACCGAGTTTTAATAAATCTTTATATTTTTTATGTACATAAAATGAATCCGTAGCGACTCTGACAGCGTGATGAGGAAATTTATTTATCATCGATAGTAGGTTTATCGAAACATAAGCCAACATCGAAGATCTTAAATGAGTAAACTGCGGTGACTCGCCATCAAGATAACTCACAATGGTACCTAGTTTCGTTCCATCTGATAAATAAGCATTACATCTGTTTATAAACGTATTTTTCTCAGTTGTATCAACGATTATAAAATCTAGTTCAGCATCGTCCATAATCAATCTTGTACAATGTCGTTTATAATCGTATGAACCACCTTGAGTAAATTTACCGATTATCTTTCTACCGAGATCTTTTGTAAATTTCTCATCATATTCGTTTCTGCATTTATTTATTTTAATAATATGATCTTCATCAATATCAGGGAATTCTTTTCTGGTATCATCAATATTAAATCTATTTGGTTCTGGTAACCAAACTTGTTTCTGTGAATTATACGATATAATCGCTTCAGTTACTCTCAACGATATTAAAAATCCAACATCAAGCATATATCGCAATAGTACTATTGGAACCCAATATTTTTCTGAAAAATGTCTTCCAAACCAAGCATAAGTAATCGGATGGAGATTTTCTGCAAATTCGAATAATTCTACATGAGCAAATCCGGTTAAGTCAAATCTGGTAAATGTCCGTTTATCACAACCCTGGTCATGTCATGTGTAGGATGTCCGAATCTCTTAAAGTATTTAGAACATACTCCATATCCAAGAAAATTCCCAGGATAACACGCTACCATATCAACCGAGATCACATCACTGTGGTTGTATTTGGTGTTCCATAACCCACCGTGACCATATTCTAAACAGCTTTTCTTGACATCTTCAAGGAATTCTGATCGTGTCGTTTTCCATGAATTTTTCTCCTGAGCGAAATGGGCAGCAACCGATGGTACGGTAAAGCAGTTATTCAGTAATTGTCGAACTATGACATCATCAGAGGTATATTTCAATGCAAGATGTTCCATTTCTTCATGAAGAAATTCTGTACGATAAATATCACCGTTAGGCCGTACAAACTGATCGTAATGATTATATTCCGAACTCTGAAATAACCAAACAGACACAGGGTCGCTTTTGCTGATATTTTTAATAAAATCAAACATATCACCATCATAAAACTTAACTTTTCTATCTCGTGGAAATATCGTTACAGCATTAGTCCATGCATGTGCATTATGATCAACGATTGTTATAGGGTTTCCATTTTTATATATATTTTGGTTCGTATAATATCTCTCCGGTTAGTGTTTTTACTGTTATTGGAAATCTTAATAACTTTTCTAGTTCAGCAACATCCTTAATAGATGCACCAGCATCTTTAACGGACTCTGCCCATGTGTTTATTTTTTACGTCTTAAATCAGTTAAGCCATTACCACGTATCGCATTTGTAAAATGTTCTGTAACTCGTTCAGCTACACAGTTTATTCTTGATATTTTCATTGGTTTCAGATCCGCAACATTAGGTTTATTATTTAGCGGAAATATTCCATATACAACTGCAGTTGCTGGATAACTCTGTATATAGTAGGGTTTATCAATGCCAGTAAGTATTCCGGGCTTAGATTTATTACTTAAAAGAACAATATTACCCCCGGACTGCACACGGACGGGATCACGCTTATCACGAATAATCCAAATATCTTCTTCCGTATTTACAATAAATTTTATTAAAATAAAATATTTTTGATTATCAAGGTGATTAATAATTACTTTTCCTCGTTTATCATTCATCATATTAGTAACATTTCCAACTCTGAATGTTGACCATGCATGAACTGCACCATCGTCACGAAATTCTTTTTTTGCTTCACGAATACGTTCGGTTACCGTTAATGCCAGATCCTGCATCGAAGTACTAAATTTATATTCTGATAGTCTATCAAGGTCAAATCTAGCAGGAGAAGGTTCAATAACGGATAATTCCTCCATATTATAATTAGGGCAAGTATATATTTAATTGAACATTAATCTTTTGTATATGATTGAAACACAAAACAAATGTGTTTGGCTCAAAATTGGATATACTTCTACTTGTAATAAATCATGCGTGAATGAATACTGTAGTTATCATATGCAATGTGTCAGAAATGGAAGTCTAGGACCAAAACCGTGTATTGTGTGTAGTGCTGGAGTGCGAGGAAAAACTCAATTATGTGCGCAATGCGGTGGTAAAAATACAGAGAACTAAAACGATATTATGACAAAAAAAATAACGCTGACTCTCCTATAAAAACCGAAGAAGATTATTTGGCTAGATTTTCAAAAAAAAAATAATGATTTAAACAAATAGTATTATATATAAATGGAACAAAACGAATTTGTGTCACATCCAATCCTTACCAATTATGAAGCATCTCGTGATGGCGTGATTAGAAATTGCAGATTGAAAAAACCAGTAGGTAGTCTTAATAATATTGGTTATTTTAAATTCAATACCAAAGAAAATAAAAATTATTTATCACATAAATTCGTATTTGAATGTCATTTTGGATTGATCAAGGATGGACTTGTAGTTGATCATATTGATGGAAATCCCCATAATAATCGGTTATCTAACTTACAGGCTATTACACAAAGTCAGAATGCTGCACAGGGAAATACTGGAAAATGTAAAAAGTTTGCAAGAAGATCTATTAAATCCGTAAATACAGAGACTGGGGAAGAAATTAGTTTTGAATCAATTAATTCTGCTGCCAGATATTTTGGTATTTGCATGCCTTCAGTACAACGTGTCGCAAATAAAATATACAAATCTGCCCTTTCGAAAACATATAATCAGCGGATAGTATTTGAATATGTCTAACTCTCTATTCCTAACAAAAACAAATAGTTAGACTCTGTCAATTTTCCCAAGGGTTTTGTTTAGCCATAATTACTGTCACTGACTCTGTCAGGGGTCCACCTTCATCGTCGCTGCTCTCAGCGTCATTATCATTTTTTACAGAATCAGATAGCATAATCTTTCTTAATTGCATTACACGATTATCCACAATCTTTTTTCTTTCGTACTCGTGAGACAGTTCGGATTTAATATTTTCGATAGAACGTGCAAGAGGTGCAAACAGCTTTACCTGATTGTCGTTTACCATAGCTAGTGATTCAAGCATGGATTGATAAATTAATTTTATAAATCTGTAGTTTGAAGATAGTGTATATTTATTATCAAATTTTCTCTGTTGCAGTAATTCAAAATCGCACATAATTTTCTGAGGGTCGAGATTATCAGATATTTTTATTCCGTTATCTTTTAGTGTTTTAATAGCACAGATAATATCATTGATGTTTTCATGGTTCATTATATATATTTATTTTTTTATATTTAATATAAAAATAAACAAAAATATACAGCGCGGGGTGACATTCGGTCTACCATTCCATAGTTGTATCAGATAAACCTAATGAGGTTCCAAATCTTTGTTTAGACATTTACCCCCCCCCAAGAGACCCCTAAATATCCGTAACCGAAACTTTAGAGGCTCAGAGGGTTGTCTGTACGTGTAGGTCTTATTTTAGTGACCAATCAGATTCTATTTATTGCCTTACAAGAATTCCTAGATATCCGTAACCGAAACTCTAAGAACTCAAAGGCTGATTGGTCTTTGTTACCTGGAATCTCATTAGGTTTATTTTTAGTTTGCGATTGTGTCTTTTGGAGTGGCCCTTGTGTGGGGTACCCCTTTAGTGAAGTCACAAGGTCACGACCTCATATCACCCCCCGCTGTATATTTTTGATGATATGATATGATGATGATGATGATGAAATGCCGTCTTCACGCCAGCACACCAACCCATAACGATCAACCAATGGGTGATTCACAAAAGTGAATCCACCACGTGTTGACGTAGTGGATTGGTGTACTCTGAAGACGGGGGTGGTTGGAGCCCCCAATAAATTATAAATTTTGGCATAAAATCGCCCCCCGCAGACAATTTATCCTTCTTGGGTTTCGAACCATGACCCTCCGGATGAGAGTTTCTACGCGCTATCAACTGAGCTATCGGACCTTGTTATAAATACATATTGAAAAAGTTAGTATGTGTTTACCAATAACCTTAGCTTAACAATTTGTTAGTCATTCTTAAAAACTACAATATTCTCTAACAAAAACCATATTTTTCTGTCTAAAATGAGATTTTATATTTCTAGTTTCCAAAATATATATAATTCTGTATAACACTGAGTCTATGCGTGGGCCGTAACAGCGGATATTGATTTAGTTATATAGCGGTTCTTAAAATAACTTTACGCACAGCTGTTATGGAATAATCAATATGCAGCCAAAGTGTTCTAGATTTCATTGTGCACGGATTTTATGTAAACAAAAGAATAAATATCTGGATATTTTTTTTTTTTATAAAAACGCATTATGATAACGCTCTATGAGCGTACATACAGGTTTATATTCAGTTCTTCGTTCCTCGTGTCCAGAATTCTATTATTTTGGTCTGTAAGTTTAAAGTGTATTCTTGTCAGAAATGGATTATGAACTCGCAGGTACACGGGGTTAATTGGTTCAATTACAATTAACCACCCTGGTGGATCTTTAGGGCTAAATGAATATAGTATATACCCTTGCTGAGCTTGGCTAGATTTAGAAAGATCTACCTGATAGCTACCTTAAATAACATCACATACTAGACTGACTGCAATTGTTGTTGTTATGTTTACAATGCCTGGCGATATATGACGTCCGGCACCAAAGGGATTGTTATTGTGTTTTAGTATAACCGGTGGTGGGGCTATTTTTTTCCACGATTCAATTACTCCCGGATAATATTCTTCAATAAGATCACTTAATGATTTCTTCATTTCAGCGTTATTTAAATCTGGTATAACAAATGTTTGTAAATCTTTTTCTGTTATTTTATAATGATTAAGAAATACTTGTTTAGATTCTGGAATTGTGTAACGATATCCATCGAATTTAGTCGCAGTGTTTATAATACTTCGATTGACGATGTATAAATCGAATAAGATACCATTTAAATGTTTTATTGACTCGATTATTTGCTGCTTTACACTTTCATTATAATGTTGTGATAATGAAATAAGTAAATTTCTTAAATCATTAAACGTTTTATCGTATTCAGGTTTAAGAGTATCCAAAAAATGTTTAATAAATCTTACATCAACAGTATAGAAACTAATCTTCATCCTGGTGTCTGTGTTAACAATAAATAATGCTTTATTCAACTTGGGGATTCTTTTACCGTCAAAATCGGTAAAGTAATATCTATCGTCGTTTGGAAATCCAAATCTTGTATTATTACTCCATGGTTGTTTTCCTCGATATTCTGGATCTTTAATGAATTTTTCTTCACTCGTTTTAAATTCTTCTAGTTTTGGTTCTGAAACTCCATTATAAACAGGTGCGACTTCAGGCCATCCTAACACTGACCTAATCGAACTCTGATAAATATCTACGAGGTATACAGGGGAATTTATTTCAATCGCCGCTGATAGTGTTGGTTCATAAACAGTGATCGCTATTTTAGATTCTTTCCCTGTGATAGATTTGATTCTGCGTTGGAACTCATCATTAATCTGTTCTATTTGATAACTGCCCGTTGAAATTCCAACAACTTGCCAATCAGGTGTTCCATCAGGTTTATTCTTATTCGCAAATACCAGTGAATTATTTGCTGGTTGTCCACCAAACGGTTTTGATCTGATATTAGGCCAGCTATGATAAACTCGTAATTGCGCTAATACTATTTCCTTTACTGGAATTGCAGTCGGGAAATTAACGCTAAATTCAGGATTGGTTGAACTTAATGATATCATAGTAGTTTTTGACGGCGTTGTATTAGCTACGATCTGCTGAAGTAATTGCGACTCTGACATTATTATTATCGTTATTATTTAATTCTCCATCTTTCCGTTATTATCATTAGCGATTATGAATGCTTCATCGTAGGTTTTCATTATCGTTAGGAACTCCTCATCAGATATTTTACCATCACTGAGATACGCTGAAATATACGAGCATAATTTAGTGTATGTGGCTGTTGCTGTGTGCAATTTCATCACGTACTCGTTTAGTTTATCATTCGTACACGTAGATATTTTCTTAGCGATAATACTGAAAATACCTGCACATGTTGTTGCCGTTGAAACTATAATCGTTACAACTGCAGGCGCTGTCATCGTTATTGTTGATAATAGTAATCCAGTTCCAGCAATAACAGCAGAAACCGAGTATACCATTATATCAATAACAACCATACGTCGACGATATTTTTTTACCTTTATCGTGTAATCGTCGATGATATTTTTTAGTTTAGTTTGACACTCACATACTTGAGTGTATCTGTGACGTTGAACGTCGATAAATGACTCTTGATTCATTATACTTATCTAGGTAATTAATTGAGGAGTTTCGGCTACAAACTCAATACACCACCAATAAGTCGCTGCGGTTAACTTTTTATCATTCGCTATTAGCATAAATGTTTCTTCAGCATCTTTGTTTAACACTATAGACACAGTTCCAGAAAAACTATCGGTTGAATGACGCCATGTAAATGTGGTAAATATAGTAAATTTTTCAGCACAAAATATAGATAATCTGTATACACCAGTAACCTCTGCGGTATGTTTAAGGGTGTTATTTTCCGGTGTCCATGTTGCTTTTCCTGATGCGACTGTGTACACGATATTAATGATCTGTTTGTGAGGAATTTTAACGAGATTAGTTTTTTGAATAATGTTAGGAATACCACTAATGATATCGTTGAGTCTTGTGTTAATGTCAGCGAGATTAATAATAACATTTGGTGGAGTTCCAAAAAATTCGTTAATAGATCTGTGTACATTTCTACGAAAATTTAGAAATGTTTGTACATGATTAAAATATTCAGTTCTAAATGCAGCAATTCCATCATTGATAGTCGTTAACGAAGTAGTTATTGGAATTTCCCTATCGTCGACGTATTTCTTCGTTGCAGCGTCGAAATCTGTTTCTGGTGTTCTGAGATTATTAATACCATTACTATTCATGTCGAGAAATGCACGCATTATACCACCACGCACTGACACGTATTTGGATTCTTGATCATCGACGTATTTTTTTGTTGCTGCGTCTGTATCTGCGATTGGATCTCCAAGATATGTAATTTTCTTCCTGACATAATAATGTCACCGGTAAATACATCACCAGTTTTCTTAACATAGTCGTTAACTGATTTACCGGAATCCTGTATTTTACCTTGATCAGTAAAAGTAACGATATT
>JAECUM010025360.1:0-37006 GCA_016617855.1 Megalonaias nervosa | reverse complement strand
AAAAAACTGGGTGATTAAATAAACATAACCAGTATAACTGTTTCTATCATATTACGTCCTGTAAGCAGTTTTTCCCCCTCCATCCTTAAAGTAATAACCTGACAAAAGCAACTCTAACATGCAACATAAACTGTTGTCATAATACAGCTGTTTAAAGTTTCATGAATATTTCTCAAACATGTCTGGATATTAACAAGACAAGAGTAGTGTGTGTGTGTGTGTGTGTGTGTGTGTGTGTGTGTGTGCAAACTTTGGTTTTGGAGGGTGGGGGTACCGAAATTATAATGTATCATCAGATTCTTAGCTATCATGGTCACCATTCAGCACAATCACCATCAACACCATCATCACAATCACCGCTTCTACCGCAATTGTCATAATTATAATGATCATCATCAGTGACAATATATACATGATAAAGCTTTTGGAGGATGCTAGTGAAAGAAAACCAAAAACAACTGGGATACTAATAATCAGTAATAAGAATCCAAATAGGCAGAATGTAAGACTAAAATAAACTGTACATCGTCATTATAACCGGAGTCCAATTATAATAGAAAGGACGAGAGTGAAACCCATTAATAAATCTGTAGATTAGAATTTTATATACTTAATACCGATACAAGACTTTAGACATCTTAGTGTGACAATGGATTTTGATACTCAATTTTTGTACTTAATTGACCTTTTCAACAAGTGTCGTTGTCCCTTCCCTGGAAGGAACTCTTCAGCGCAGCTGTTGCATATGTGTTAACCACAGCTTCTACTTCTACCCATTATCAGCTGTTAAAGAATGCCTTTACAAAATCACATATGTATTGTGGAAAAATTAGATAAGAAGACAACATAAATGCTGTAAAGCCGTTATGTACAATTAACATTTTGCACAGTTTAAAAGGAATAAAGAAAATTAAATAAAAATTATCAAAGCATATATTTCATAGTAAATTCAATAAGTCTTCATTTGACAAAGGTATCCAATATCATAATATATAGTATGAAAACAACTTGTCCTTAAATTCAAACAGTAATTTTTTAAATTTAAGAATCTCTTTGAATATCTTTTATTTTGGAATTTAGAAATATTTAAATAATGCAAGAAAAAAAACTACAGGATATAGAGATTAATATTTTTAAGCCAATTTGAAGAAACAGGAAAAATTTGGGGTTTTTTTTCTGAAAAATCAGATTTTTATGCAGCCTTGGGGCTTGATATTAACTTTTAATGAAGCAAGTATCACAACATATTATATATGTAATACATTGAGGCAAAATTATACAAAGTGATCATTACAATGTAATACACTGAGGCAAAAATTATATAAAGTGATCATTACAATGTAATACACTGAGGCAAAAATTATACAAAGTGATCATTACAATGTAATACACAGAGGCAAAATTATACAAAGTGATCATTAGTCAATGAGGTCCTAATAAAAGCATAACACAAACTAACTAAAATACAGCAATGAAATTTGTATGATGATTATCATCTTGTATTTATCTCTGCAGTTATTGTCTCATTAATGGAAAATATGAAAAGAATAAAATACTAGACTTTCTTGCAGTACTGAACACTTTTAATAAATTTGTAACAAATCATTATTATCAAGCATTTTTCTGATCAGGTAAATGAAAACTCAGAGATTTCAAAATAAAGAATTTGAAATAAAAGTTTTTTGTTTTTTTTTGGAGGGTACTCTCCCTGGTTGATTTTTTCAGACCATTTAGGGAGGCCCTCCTGCCCTAATTGCATAGTTGCCTGGGAAATCAGCAATTACTTGTACTCTACTCATTAGGCATGTCATGACTAGGAGTACATAATTAGTCTGAATTTGACTCCTAATTATTAATTTAAAAAATCCCAAAGTTGCAAACTTTCCTATAGCCTCAACAGGAAGTGGTCAGTTAAGGTCACACCTGGCTGATCACTGATCCAGGCCCAGCTTCGTTGGACCGGCCATGTCATCCGCATGGATCAAAACTGAATCCCAAAGCAACTGTTCTTTGGCGAGCCAGTCCAAGGCAACCGAAACCAAGGCCGCCCTCACAAGAGGTACAAAGACAACCTCAAGATGCACATCAAATGGGCAGACCTTCAACCGCATCAGCTCGAGCTCGCTGCCTCAGACAGAAGTCACTGGCGAGTCCTGACCAGAAAAGTCAGTTCCACCTTCGAGGCTGACCGCCGCCAGCGTCTTGCTGCAGCCCGTGAGAGACGTCACAAAGCTGCGTCTCAGCCACCCCCAAGTACCGGTGTCCCATGCCCCACCTGCAACCGCCTGTGTTCATAGGAATTTGGACTCCGGAGCCACATACGCATCCATCGTTGATGAGACTGCACAACATGTCTTCCTCGGCCCCCGAGAGACTACCAATTGATTGATTGATTGGCTGATCACTGATCAGACCATTTCACCTTATTTGACAGCCTGACATAAATCACCTAACTCACTAAGAACTTAACGAATCAAGAGGTCTTTTGATCCATTGTTATCTATAATCAGTAATTAACACATTAAGAACTTAATGAAGCAAAATGTCATTTTATCCATTGTTAATTCAAATAATAGGAAACAAAGGTAACCAAAAATTCACAAAGGTTAACATGTTCTAGTTACTTTCATGTGAATGAGACAACTTGATCATATTCTTATAAAAAGTGGTATCAAAATGATTCTGAAACCACATTCACTTGTGCTTAGCTTAAAATCATTTATACCGACTAGTTACATAGAACCCTGAGAAAGTATGACTACACTACCGCATAGCAAAAAAACAAAACAACCGGATTTGCTATTATTATGATGGGGACATTGGAAATTACTACTATGGACAAGGACATCCCATGAAACCCCACAGAATTCGCATGGCACATAATCTGATTCTGAACTATGGGCTGTACAAAAAAATGGAGATTTACAGGCCTCACAAGGTCACTCAGGAAGAGATGACAAAGTTTCACAGTGGTTATTACATCAAATTCCTCAGGAACATTACACTAGACAATTTGTCCGAATACAGTAAACAAATGAAAAGGTTCCGTGTGGGAGAAGACTGCCCAGTGTTTGATAGCATGTATGAGTTTTGTCATTTGTCCGCAGGAGGTTCCGTTGCTGGAGCAGTAAAACTGAAGATTTTACTCTAGCGCCAGCTCAATAACATGAAAGGAAAACATATAAATAATAATAACAGGCTGTAACTCTTGACATGAAAGGAAAACATATAAATAATAATAACAGGCTGTAACTCTTGACATGAAAGGAAAATATATAAATAATAATAACAGGCTGTAACTCTTGACATGAAAGGAAAACATATAAATAATAATAACAGGCTGTAACTCTTGACATGAAAGGAAAACATATAAATAAAAATAACAGGCTGCAACTCTTGACATGAAAGGAAAACATATAAATAATAATAACAGGCTGCAACTCTTGACATGAAAGGAAAACATATAAATAATAATAATAACAGGCTGTAACTCTTGACATGAAAGGAAAACATATAAATAATAATAACAGGCTGCAACTCTTGAATATTTTCAATAACTGAAGTGCATATTGTTTGGGTTAATAAAACATAGTTTAGAAGAATCAAGCATTGGCTTACTAGACTAACAATGAAATAAAAGTCAAAGTAAAAGAATAATAGAAATTTGCAGGTTAAAATGGGTGCAGACATTTATCTCCCTCTTGCAATAAATATTGGGACAGTCAGTTTAATATTCTGAACATGGGTGGGGCCTGGAATATTTTACCCCCAAAATTGTGGAAATAAAAACTTATGTCAATTAGTTGAAAATAATTAATTTTCTTGAAGTAATGGATAAATCTGTTTTGTAAAAATGTCCAAGGTACCTCCCTTCCCAATCTGCCAAAATAAATTGTTGGTCCTTAATCAGATAGTTTCTATTTCTCCATAGATACAGCTGTTACAGAAAGACAAATAGTAAATGAATAATGGATAATATTGTACGTGTCAAGTCTCACTTTCGGTAAGTTGAAACACTCCTTAGATTCTTCGCATATTCAACAAATGTGTTTAAGTGAAGAGTTCTTTGGAACCAAAATTTGTGTCATACTGAACTTATGGATGCTTATTTTACATCAATCTTTAGAAAACCAGCATGTCTGCGTGCTTTTCCCCTTTATGCATTATCAAGCCCACACTGCTAGAGCCGTATGTATAGGGAATTGATGAAAATTCTAACACAAAAGTGGCTAAGATGCATATATTTAAAGCACCCATAATGCGATATGTGATGCAACTACTAGGCTTTACAGGCTCAGGGTACTAATTTTGTTCCCATAGTAAACCTATGCAAACACCATGATATTAAAAATTCAATCACTTTAAAGTTCTGAGTGCTCATGATTAAACCTATATTTATCAGTATAAATGTAACATGGATGATAGTTTCTGTGTAGAGAAAGAATACGAGCCGTGGCACTTTCCAGACCTACACGAGTTTGAACCACGTGCTTTCCATTCTGCACCAAAGAGTCAGGTGCTAATTTCAGTAATGAGTGTTCCAAACTCAAGACTGTTCAAGGACTGAAATTCCATCAATACAAAAATGTCTCTATTTTTTCAGTTACAACCAGAATAAGCTATCAAAAGATTCTTTTTCCTAGAAAATAACTTTCTTTATCAACCAATCCTGGCCAGCCAACCCCATATATATACTCTATTTCATGTTCACCGATTTCCAGACTGCTTCCCATTTTTCCATACAATCAGTGCCCTTAAGTAATAAGAGTACCACACAATGCATTATATGCACATCTCAAGCCCTTTTCTCTACCAAGTACCTTGACTTTAAAACTGTAACAAACCTGACAGCTGCATGATAAGCTGTGGAGCTCGACACGATTTCATTAAAATATATTAAGTGCTTAAAAGGTGACAGCGTCAGTAAGGAAACAGGACATCCCTTATGTTTGACCTTATTCTTTGGAGCAGAGGGTATGACCATGAAAACATGAGACACAACAAAGTTCTGATATACATCAGGCTAAAGTTGCATGAAAATATCTTCATTGGTTCAAATGTAATACATGCACATGGACAGAAATCACTGATTTAAATGTTTGCAGCTGTGACCGTAACCTCCAGAAAATGTAAAAATTACAACAACAAAAATCGCATTTTTCCCTTGTCTTGTAAACCTTTTTGGTATGACTCGGCCGGAGTTTGAACCCATGACCTCGCGCATCCGAGGTGGATGCTCTAACCACTAGGCCACCGGTTGGTGCAACATACTGAGAAATGACATAAAACATAGTATGCAACATGCACTCTCTATCAGCATACATACTTTCTTCCCAATATGTTCTAGAGCTACAGCCAGAATTGAATACATTAACATTTAAATAGAACCGTGAAAAGTAGTGTATGAAACACTGGCAGATTCTCTTGGATATAATTATCTTCTGTCTCATTTCCTTAAATATGGGTTTTTAGTTCAAGACTGTGCAAGAAATATGTGCACACTGGCATTTGACGTAACTTTGTGGATATGAATATGAAAGAACAAAATAAGTCAAGATGTAAAGTTGTATAATGTTCAACAATATTACTTTGAATGGCTTAAGGTAACAGCTATTACATCACAAGTAAGTAGCCTTGAGATGACCGTGTCCTTAACTTTGCAGATAGAATCTTGATAGTGGTACAAGACACATTATCCAAAATATTTCCTTTTCATGACTTAAAACAGCTTCTAAGCTACATTCCATCCAGGAAAAATGACATTGGCCTATAAAACTGGATCACAGAAGTGTGTTAAGTGACATGACCTTTGGTAATGATGCATGAAAAAACAGTTTCACTATCCTTTAGAATTTGAGAGCTAGGGTCTTGACACAAACGCAGATAATTTTGTCCTCTAATCCAAACATTGATGAAAACAACAACAACAACAAAATAATAAATAAATAAATGGCACATCCAGAAGTAGAGTCAAACATTTAATTAAACTGCCTTCAATGACTTTTGAGTTACAGACGTAAATAAAAAGTGAGTAAGCTTCACATGCGAGCTTGATCTTGGTGATAGGACCATGCTATTGGTACACATGATATATACAATTGACACACCCTCAAGCAATGACATTATAGTGGGAAACATTTCATCCCACGATATTTAGCAACAGGTTCTAGGTGACAGTTCAATTATACAAAACGTTATATTGACCTAAGACCCGAGACCTGGCCTAACAGATAGGTCCATGACAGTTCCAACTGACAACATCAAGTCATGATGTACTGTTATACCAAATTTTATGTCTATTACTGCATTCAAAATTTTGCATGTTACAGTCCCAAATAAATTTAGTAATTCCACCTTTTACCTTCAAATTAGAACCATATATTTTATATTTTCATATACTATTAATTTTCTCCATTCATAGATGAACACCAGATAATTGGTAATGTTTTTAACTTTAAATTCTGACCTAAGATTATTAGATATCGTATATACTCACTTATAGGTCGCATCAAACTGCGAACAACAAAGATCCGGATCTGATGTAACATAATACACCTGCAGATCAGGGTCTACGTCGTCTATTGTACTGATTACTCTTAACAAACTGTAGAGACCCAGATCTGCTGGCACATTATTAAGTATTATCATTACGAGGATGACAATATTCTTCATTCATTATCTCGCTGTCTCTGCCTCGCTCGATCCGCATGAGCGGCAGCATATGGTAACAATTTTTATGAAGAAAAATGTTAAGATGAGCAGAACTGTCTAATCTATTTGATAAGGTGATAACAGAACCTGATAGATCCTCAGTTTGAGTTGACTTAACAAACTTTGTCATAGGGCTGTACGTACCTGTGATACTTCTCAAGCATGTGTGTGTGTGTGTGTGTGTGTGTGTGTTTAGTGGTGGTAGCATGTTTAGGTACAAAACAGGCAATGAGAGCCCCTTGCATGTAGTCGGTGAATTAGTTTCACGCACTTGAAATTTTCAAACTTTTGTGTATAGAATAAAACTTATATTACCTATCTATCTATCTATCTATCTATCTATCTATCTATCTATCTATATATATATATATATATATATATATATATATATTACATATATATATATATATATATATATATATATATATATATATATATATATTGGTTGAGATCGGTCAAAACAGTAAAATATAAATAATAATAAAATTGTGCACCAACGTAATCTAAGCTTTTATTAATAATGCTGTCTATTATGTGAACAATCGGCGATTTCACCACGTGCTTGGAATGCATCGTTTTGAGTGTTACAGTCATTAGTATACAGGCCCGGCCCTAGGGCAAGGCGAACGAGGCAACCACCTTAAGCCCCACGCTTCTCCGCAATGCAATTTTTTTGCTTGGGGCCCCGCGCTCATCGCTTGCTGCCTTAGTTCCCGCATGCTGCCTTCGTACCCGCACATCCTAGGGCCGGGCCTGTTAATATATCCCTTTTACCAAACTTTCGTATGGCGAAGATCTCACACTAATGCAAGATGTCTGGTTAAAGGAAACAATAATTGTCTTTTTTCTGTCTTCAGCGAAAACCGACCGTTATTCCAAAAGAAGCGCCGGCCGCAAAATCTCCCCCGCCCGTGTATTCCCCACTTCTTCCACAACATATAAGATCGGTTAGGTGAAGTATTCTTTGTGAAGCCCAGGACCAATACACAACAAGAGTGAATGAAGTGTTGCAATTTAAATTGATACTTATCATAATAATATCTAAACAGTTTTTGATATATTTGCACAGTGCCAGATTGCTGCGATGTCCAAGATGGAAAGAAGCCAATAAAGAATGAAACAGTTGTAATCATGCATGAAGTGGACAGAAGTGGACAGAAAGGTTTTTTTGTGCAAGATTTGGTAATGAGCTGGCTAGTGTCCAATGTGGTTTAACGGAGTTCAAAATCCTCCACTTATCCCTCCCCCACAACCCCAGCTTTGGATACCTTCTCGACGCAGAGCATTCATTTCTGTCCATATTACCTTTCTAAGTGACTGTTCCGGTGGCCGAAGTGGTTAGAGCGTACGCCTCGGATGCAGGAGGCCACGGGTTCGAAACCGGGCCAAGTCATACCAAAGACATAAAAATGGTACTAGCAGCTGCCTCGCTTAGCGCTCAGCATTACGAGGTTAGAATTATGACTGGTCGGCTTGGTTTCTGGATAATATGACTAGTTGGGACACCATGCTACATGTCTGCGGCATATTGCCTCAGTGCTGGACATCACTGTAAACTGGCACACTGCAGACATCGTAGCTATAACTTAAATTGTGAAAGCTACGTTTAAAAAAAACAACAACATACACTACAACCCTTCTAAATAGGCATGAGTATTCATTATGTCTATTTAATCCATCTAAAACGTATAATAAGGCCATTGCGGGAAGCTTTCATTTTAAGTGAGATCATTACAGAGATCATAGCATTACAGAGATATAGCATTACAGAGATCACAGCGTTACAGAGACATAGCATTACATAGATCATAGCATTACAGAGATATAGCATTACAGAGAAATAGCATTACAGAGATTATAGGATTACAGAGATCATAGCATTACAGAGATATAGCATTACATAGATCATAGCCTTACAGAGAAATAGCATTACAGGGATTATAGGATTACAGAGATCATAGCATTACATAGATCATAGCATTACAGAGAAATAGCATTACAGAGATTATAGGATTACAGAGATCATAGCATTACAGAGAAATAGCATTACAGAGATCATAGCATTACAGAGAAATAGCATTCAGTACACTTCCTGCTCAAAATCACTGGAGGCTTATCCCTCTTGATAGCGAGACTTAACGTGTTGTAAGCGTCCTAGCGTAAAAGTTAAAATGTTGACATAAGAAAGTCTCCAAAGAGTAAATCATTAAAAAAGATTTTATCGGAAAGTTAAATCCTCCTTCTCAGAAAAATTTCAATATTAAGTGTCCGTTACAAACAATCAGGCCGTGGGGTTAAAAAAACATTTCACAGAGAGAGAGAGAGAGAGAGAGAGAGAGAGAGAGAGAGAGAGAGAGAGAGAGAGAGAGAGAGAGAGAGAGAGAGAGAGAGAGAGAGAGAGATTATTTCGAATGACAACACAGTCCATACCAAACAGGAAAAGTTGGGTCAATGTCCTGCCTTGTTTTTCTTTTGACATTGACGTGAGATCAAATTTTCTATATAGTATTACTCTATACATCATAGACCAAACACGGATTTGTATAGAAATCGCAAAATTGGCAACTTCGGTAGTGCATTTGGAAACGGTTTGATGACCTGTTACATTCAAATAAAAGCAATGTGAGCAGAAAGGTAAACTGCTAAGATATACATATTAATGACTGCTTTACATAGAGACTTTACAGTAGTAAATAAAGAGATCTAGAACCTTACAGTAGTAAATAAAGGGACATAGATTCGTTCCTTACTGTTCATTTAAATACTTTTAATCAGTGATGCAAGATATTGAATGGAAAATAAACAATGCAGAAATTAGGCCTTGGGTTGCACACCAACAATACTTTGTAAGCGACAGTAGGAAAGCCAACGAGATCTATTCAGTCTATCGTTTCATGATGCTTGGGTTTTTGAGAACAAAACTCTGTGTGTGTGTGTGTGTGTGTGTGTGTGTGTGTGTGTGTGTGTGTGTGTGTGTGTGTGTGTGTGTGTGTGTGTGTGTGTGTGTGTGTGTTTTGGATTTTTAACGTAACTTTAACAATTCTTCAGTCATATCTCTACCATGTCTGCAGTGTGGTAGTTTATAGTATGTCTTGCACTGGAGCATCATGACGCAGACATGTAGCATGATGTCCTACTTAGTCACATTATCCTGACACCAGGCCGACCAGTCCTAACATTGACGTCTTAATGCTGAGCGCCAAGCGAGGCAGATGTTAGCACCATTTATGTAAATCTTTGGTGTGACTCTGCCGGTGTTCGAACCCGCGACCTCCCGCATTTGAGGCGGACGCTCTAACCAATAGGCCACTATAGTGGTCGAGAACAAAACTAACATTTCGCCTCATTACTGATGTAAGAAAGTGTAGTTAGTGGGATCTCGTCTTGTCTGACATTTGAGAGCACTGAACGACATGGCACATTTTGGGTATTGCCACGTTTAGCTAAAGGATCTGGAATTGGATCCCATGAACACCATTATTTCAACACAAGGTCAAGGCTATTGTCATTTAATAGGCCCTTAACAGAAAGTTTATGACTTGCAATAACAATGAAACAGTGTTGTCTTTTTGGAAACAAAGATATGAAATTAGGAATCAGTCGATTTGTGGCGCCGATGGTACTGGTATTCGAACCTAATATCAATTCAGTTTCAAATAACCTAAGTGGGGAAAAAGTATTGTCTCATGAGCAATTTACCACGATTCTTTTCTAAGAGGCGTTGCTGAATGATTTTGCGAGAAATGTCTAACTGTGGAGACGACTATAGCGATAAAAATTAAATATACAAGAACTTTTGCATATCGAGTAAAAGTTATACTTTCCTACAAGAAATAGGCGAACAAACAATAATTCCACACTCGGTAGTATTAAGAATTCCATACACTTTAATTGCCGTTTTTGTTCAGATGGAAAATTATAAATATACATATAAATACAAAAATGATTTGGAAGAGTTAACACAATTTCAAATAAAATTAAGAAACTGTTTTCTGAAAGGTATGTGTAATCAACATTGGAAGAGTCTAACTAAAGGAGAATGGTCGATTTCTTCAGGGCAGTTAGCGATTGCATTTTCAACGTTTTAATGGTCCATTACTTTCAGTGCAGACAGATCAATTGCTAAGGCCTTTGTGTAGGAGGGGCCCCGGGTGACCGATTGGTTTAAGGCCTTTATGCAGGAGGGGCCCCGGATGGCCGATTGGTTTAATGCGCTCGCCTTTACATATCACCGACATTGCACCTTTATCCGCTCGGGTTCGAGTCCCAAGCTCAGCCAGCGTGGGTATGTGAGAAAGTTTGCCATTAGCTTCCCATGGGTCGGTGGTTCTTCCCGGGATTTTTCGGGTTGTTCCTTCACCATCAATTCTCGCCGCCATGTATCACGTACTGAAAAATGGCGTTAAGCCTAAAAGAAGAAGAACAACAAGTTACTGTAGGAAGTAACCTGATTGATAGAGGATCATACCTTTCAAGGTTTATTTTCATACCTGTCATCCGAAATATACTTACTTTTCAAATTAGGTACACAGTTAACCAGTTACAGTGAATGGAGATAGTGAATAGACAGCAAATAATTCAAAACGTAAATTATTTATAGACCACAAAAGCAATTATAACTTGTACTTGATGGGCATGCACTATCTAATTAGACCAATATGGAGTGGGATGCTTTGAAGATCAATATTTTCTGCATATGGTCATATATTCTAGGTATCAGACCTTAATAGCTCTTTGAGCTATTCGATTCGGAACAAACAGAGTCACCATCAACCTTTATTCTCTTCTTTGATAATTCGATGGTGCATAGCAGCAAGCAGCAAGAGTAGTAGATGAAATCCAGGTTTCTGGCTCATAGACCCCACTTCCCCACCCAAACAAATACAAATAGCATCGTGGTCACCCCATCTAGATGATGGAACATTTTTTTATATTCAAATACGACCAGGTTTCTAACTGAGATACATTTTGGTCAATAAAACGGTGACAATATTTGTTTGAGGGGGGAGTGGGGTCTATGATCCAGAAACACAGGTTTTGATCTATTACTGATCGGATTATTTTTAATGTTAAATAAAATTTTATTTATCAGATTATTTAAATGTTTAGATAAAATTTAAAGAACCTCTTCACCCACTGTCAACGTATCAGCGGTAGATATAAAAAATATCTCATTGTCACGATTATACAAAGAAAACTTTAGATCTGACTAGCATAAACCCTAGTTTATTAAATAAATTACTAAAGCAAATACATGAAATTTCATTGTTAATTTCAGCTGTTAATGGTTGACCGTTGACAGTTAATTTTTTAATTATACTTCTGCTTTCATCCCTTACTGTTAAATGTTTAACATTATTTATAAAGTTTAGATAAAATTCATTTAGAGAGATCTTCTCTGCTATCACTAACACACTCTACCTGATACGTTTTTTGATAACGGTTTTCATATCTACTTACTCTCATTGGCAAAATATCTGCCAGCATGCTATCAACTATAAGGAACTCACAAATTAAATCGTCCGTATCATACTTAATCCACGCAAATAAGATCTAATCTGATCGAACAATTTTTTATAAGTTAGACTTGCTGTTTTGCAAGCATTTTCTTTTCGTTTAGAATCTGGGTTCGATTTGATTTAACGCAGTTGATAAACTAACACCAATCCCGGAAATAATTAACAAAAAGGATTTAACATTGCGCCGCTAGAAACTATACCAGAGCCAGTCAGCAACAACGGCAAGCACGAAATTACTCGAATTATTCTGCTATAATATTTGTAACATTTTTTTTTGTGTGCAACAGACCTTTTTATGGTAGTATTTGTAATACTGCATTAACGCGTCAAGATAGGATTTTGGAATATTCTCCGAGACTTGATTGAAATCATTAATTTGTTTTTTCATTTTTTACATAATTTTATTTATACCATTGTGAAAGTTGTAGTTCCAACGGATGAATTAAGATAATCGATTAAAACTCTATTAGCTGAATTAGCAGAAAATTTCTGTACTTGTCGTAGACTGAGGATTCACTATCTTTATATCTTTCATCTGTTAGTACATCATTTTTCTTTAACCAGCTGTAAGAATTAAATTCAATAGAACGGTATCCACTATAAAGATGGAAATGTTTATCACTTACCGAACTATTATACACACTTTCTGTTTCATCAATGAACTCAAGTACTAGCGCGATTTCATTCAACGTAAACCTTTTAAGAACAACATATTGTCTAACAATGACATATGCAGTGAGAAAATTGACTGTTGTTGCAACACGTATGCGTTTTTGATCTGTATGGTCGAAGCTGATTATTAGTTCTATTTTATCAGTAAAGCTGTCATAAGATGGGTCATAAATTTTATCAACTTTATCGTAGAAATTTCTTAATGACAATTGTCTAGATTCTTGGAGTGATGGTGGTGGAACATCATCTGCTTTACTGATGTCATACTATTCAAGGGTTTCTTTTGGTTTTATTTTACTAGTTCAACCTCATCGTTTAAAACTGATCGTTCATCTTTAGTATAACTATCGAATTGTTTGTTAAAATCTTCAATTATTTTTAACGATTTATTAACAATAATTGGATCGAATTTTAGATTTTTTTCTTCTATCATTGGAGTAATGCATTTTCAAATGCTTTTATTATTATATTTGCATCTGTTAAACTAGCTACTTTAATAATGGTTTGTTTATCATGATAGTACATACCAAGTTTTTTAAAAATATTTATCTTTTTCTAAAACTGTTCAGCAACATTACATTTTTACTTATTTTATCTTTTTTAAATTTAGCTAGTTTACTTATACGATTGTGATGAGAAGTTACTCGAGTCTCTTCTTGCAGCCGTCCGCCATGCGCCCGCACATTCATTAGATTGGATTTATTAATGACATCCAAATTTCCATAACAAAGCTCAAGTAAAAATTTTATTAATACACTTTCAACTCGCTTTTGTTCTTCGCGACAATCGTCAGGATGACAGTATCTGCTTATAATATCAAAATCTTCTGTTGCTTGTTTTAGTTTGTGGTCCTCGCATTTCTTTGACACGAACGAAATCATCTTCATCTTCTGTCAGAGAAGTATTTAAATTGTCGTATCTTAATTTTCGCATATTAAATACTTTTTCATTGTTTGTTTTCTGGGTCTATAAAAAAATATTTGCTCTAACCGGATCGAAAATATTGTTATAAAATTCTTTGCAACCGTTATTATTGCTGGTTGTGTCATTGTCATACTTATTTGTTTACATAATTTTTCACGAAATTGAATCAAACTCGATTACACTTGATCACAACAATCAAACCTGATCGTCGAGTGTAAATATTTGAAATGCTGTTAATCCTGGAGACGGACTTTCTGCGTTATTAACGTATATTCTGAAATATTTGTACTTGTTTCTCATACTCGCAGCAGCTAAAGTAAAATATTGCGCTGTTGAATCATACGTGTTTGTTGTGCTGTATAAGTCAGTACAAGTTGAATCATCATTAGACCCCTGCAGCTTCCAATTATAAATTCGACCGACGGCGGAGTTTAATCTGCCGCGCAACTGAAACTGCCAGATAGCTACCGAGTACGGGCATTGTATTTTTAACCAGAAGTTTGTTGTTTCTCCGCTTGTCGTCCACTCTGAGCTGCTTGATAGTGTTACTCCAGTTATAAATATAAAAGCTTGATTAGGATTATTTCCAGGATATTGCGTTGACGCACTAGCAATAAATCCAACTCTGTTTGTTACTGCCTCTGGCAAACTGGGAATAAATCCAACATTGCTTTTTGTTCGTTTTATTCCGCCGGCACTAAAAGAATCTACGTAAGCTTTATTAGCTAAATCTGTTGCTGAGATTGGAACGTAACTTGACATAATCTTATTGGCGCCCATGTCTATCGTACCGGTCATTATTCCGCCAGATAATAGTAAGTAAGTTGAGCCAATTAACTGAATCATATTTCGTAATACTGATTCAGTGTCGTCTACGTATTTTTTGTTTGATAAATCCGAATCAACAACTGGAACATAGGAGGAGGTTATTTTATTAACGCCCATGTTTAGTGTGCCCGACATTGTATCACCGTTTAACTTAACAAAATTGCTTTTAACGAATCTGACATTTGTTAGTTAATCGTCATTTGCCAGCGTTGTATTGTCGAGTTGTGTATTATAAATTAACTTTCCACCCATGTCAATACTTCCGGTCATTGTTCCACCGGATAAATGTAAATATGGTGTAAGTGCTCCGCGCAATTGCGCATAACTAACTGCATCAGTATCGTCGGCAGGTGGTGAGTTTATTGATAGCCCAGTTACTTTTGCGTTGTTTGTTAATACTAGATTTCCAGACATTATATCTCCGGATTTTTTAACAACCGCATCGTAAACAGAATAAACTTGATTCTAAATTGCTGCTTGGCTGATGTTAACGTTCACAGGTGGAAAATCTTTCTCTAGTCCAATAATCTTTTTCCCTGATATATTAACAATACCAGTAACTGTTCCGCCGGTTTTATCTAGCTTTTTTTTTGTCATCAACAAAGTTTAGTTGTGCGTAACTTACTGCTTGTGTATTATTAACATTTACTGGCGGATAATCTGTTTCCAGTCAGAGCACTCGCTGATTTGACATTGACAAGTTGCCAGTCATCGTGTCATCAGATTTCTTTAAGTAACCTGAGAAATCAACTTCGCATTTTGTCGTTGTTACAGCTGTCGTTGTTGTTGAGTCGCTTAATGTAGTTCCGAATTTTGTGTCGTAGCTCATTATTGTTTGTTGTCGGACAAAATATTTGTGTAGCAGAAAAAATACAATGTCAATATTAAACTTTAATACTGAGCAATTAATCAAACACAAATATAAGAACGAACTACCAGATTGTCATTATCTTATCGTTGGCCGAACAGGGTCTGGCAAAACAAATTTGTTATTGAATCTGCTGCTCAAAGACAATTTTAATTACGATGGAGTTTATATTTACACAATTAATCCGCAGCAGGATAAATACGAGTTGCTTAACGAATACAACGAAAAACTGCTTGACGAATTTGGTGTAGGTGAAGATATTTTTATTATAAAGCAACCGGAGGATCTGATTCCAGTAACCTAACGTGATTCGACTGAACATAAAATAGTTGTTTTTGATGATATTCCGCTGAACAACGAGGAAATGAACAAAATAAGATCTTTTTTTCATTGTCGCGTAATAAAAAAATGTAATGTTGTTGATCTTGCGCAAGGTTTTTATAACGTCGACAGATTTATTTGACGAAATACTGGTTGTTTTATATTGTTTCCTGGACTGGATAATGTTGATGTGCAAAATATTGCAAACGAACATTGCGGCGATATAACAAAAAATAAATTTATTGAGCTATATCATCAAGCAACCAAAGACAAATATAATTTCTTTTTATTTGATAAACTTGCACGTGATCCAACAAAAATGTTTCGTTGTTGTATCGATAAATTATTATAAACTTTTTACCAAACAACGTTTTAATTTTATAAAGAATACTGAAATAACATGGACAAACAAAAAATTGAGTTTTTAAAACAATTATTGAGACAAGAGCCGCGTTTAAAAAGAAAGCAGAAGAAGCGCGGCGTGGACAAGTAGCTGCCGCAGAAGAAACCGCAAAACTTTTTAAGCCAGTTACTAAAGCAGTACTTGGCAAACAACCAGATTCTGCTAAATTATCCGAAGAAGAACTTAAAAAATTACAAGATAAAGGGTTGCTTGGTTTGCTCGGAGAAAGATCAAAAGAAGAAACTAAAAAATTGCAGAAGCACTTGTAGCGAACATTGTCGATCCTGTTTCTCGACAGACTGAACTAGATCGGTTGATTAACAATCAGAAGAGATTAGCAGATGCAACAACAGTGGATTCGGGAAAATTATTGACAGATTTAGGATTAAATTTAGAGGATATAGAAGAAAGACGAAAAGAATTGACATCGATAACTTATAAGCTTGTGGATCTCGAAGATTAAAAAAACTTTATCTTAAACAATCAAGAGATAGAATATCGGAAGCCGAATACGATCAGTCTATAAAAGAAAATAATATTAATAAAATTGATGATATTCGAAATTGGCCAATTGAAGTATATAACGAGTTAGTTAATAATTTAAATAAAATCTTTAAAGATGGCACTGATGCTGAAGAAGAAATGAAAATGGCTACGACAGATGAAAAATGTTTAAAATTGGTTTATTTTATGAAACAGGGTGTTATTGCTTCTGCATTTCGTGAAGTAGCAAGTCAATATCGGACTACAGAAAAAGAATATACATGGAATTTTAAAAGATTATTTAAAAAAATATGATGATGATCGTGTAAAAGAATCAAGAAACAAAAAACTGGATCAGGAGTCGCAGACTCCCGAGTCGTTCGCGTGTTTACGTCAACTGCTGAAATGGTTGGCAGATTAATGTTACTAATATCATCAAAAGAACCTGGTAATATTAGCGCGAAAATCGACTGCGAAATGGTTGACATACTCGATCATCTTGGATCAAGCGGATTATTAACATCAGACGAATATGAAATTTTATAAAACGATATTATTGGATAAATTTTTATAAGACATTTTAAAAATAAACAATATCGCTAACATCAACAACACTATTGCTTGATTCAAGCACCGCAGGTGCCGCACAAACGACAAGAAACAGCGCAAATTGTTCTGTAAATTATATTCCACCAATACAACTTGATCCAAGTCGACAATATGAAATCGGATTAATTTCATGTACAGCATGACACTCTATGGCTAACATAAAAACTGGTGTGAATGATGATTTCACATATCAGTCAGCGGCGTCTGCGCCGGCGTGGATAACATTTAAAATACTGCAAGGAGCGTATAACGTAACCGATCTTAACAAAACAATCAAAGAACTAATAACAAAAACAAGTAGTGCGGCCGGCGTGGCTGACGCTGCAGACATTTTGAGCTAACTCCAGACTATAATACATTGCGCGCTAGAATAACGTTAACAAAATAATTTGTTAATTAACTTTTCACCAGCAACAAGTATTACTCATCAACAATACGGATCAGAAGCAGAAAAAACTATAACTTGCGACAGAGATCTACCAGTAAATATAACAGATGTAAATACTATTTTGATAAACTGTTCTATTGCCCGTGATTCTTATTCTGCGCGAGGTAGTCAAGGACAAAAAAGATACAGCTTTTCGCCGGATGTTCTGCCTGGGTCATTGATGCAAGTTAATCCACGGCAGGTTATTTATTATCCAATAAGCGTTGAAAGTCAAATGACAGAAATAAACATGCAATTAACAGATCAATCCGGACGGCAACTGGATTTAAACAATGAGATTGTTACCTAATACTTCCATCTAAGATCAACTAATTAGTTTAAATTTTGAACAACTAACAGATATAAAATGAAGCATCGACGAAAGGTTTACAGACGAAAAATAGTTGGTGGGTATTTTGGAAATATTTTCACTAAAATTGTTGAAATATTCCGGGAATAGCACATAAAGTCCCACCAATTGCGTTGGACGCATCAAGAGCTTTTGCAACAGAAGCTGCATTCACAGCTGGAATTGCGGTTGGACAGAAAATCGCTGACAAGATAAAGTCAACACCAAAGGTGTCAGAAATAGCGCAGGTAGTCTCAGAAATTGAGCCAACGGAAGAAACAAAACGTGCAATGATAGCAACGACAAAAAAATATTGTCGCCGCAAGGTGAGCAAATAATGCGAAAACTAGCGTTGACAACTACATCGAAAGTAATTAGATCACCAATAGCGGCTTTTTAGACTAGCAATGTTGTGTGATGATTAAAATAAAATGTCAGTTAAAAATTATCTTGATATCAATGAAAATATGACACAGACGACACAACAATAGAGTTCAAGTATATCGAATATCTTGATGAAAACTCGAACGAACCAAACAAAGCTGGGCCTCATATGTTTAAAACTAGTGACGATGACGTGTTTCTACTGTCACACAAGGCAGTATTGGACGTACGTGGACAAATTATGACAATAGCTGCTAATCCTGCTGCAACTGGAGCTGATGTTGATATTGCGCTCGTAAACAAAGGCTGGAATTCGTTTAAGAGCGCTAAGTATCAGCTGGCCGATCAAACAATAGAAGATATTTCAAATTACTTGCCAATCGCAAGCACAATTTTAAATACAGTTTCGTTTAGCGATGACTATTCTAGGTCGGTGGCAACGAACATGATGCTGTTTAAAGATACTGGAGATGGAAGTATAATGTAAGAGAATTTGTTTCAAGAGGTTTTCTCATACATGGCGCTAACGCAAATGCAGATCTTCCAACTGTAAGAAGCTTCCTTATTACTAATGCTTCTGTTCTGGATATAGCTGCGCCAGCTAGAGACACTAACGCAAACGCCGTAAGAGCCTCATTATCAACGGCATGTGATAATATTGGTATAGCAAGACCAGCCGCAACAGCAGATGGCGTTCCAATGTTGGATTTAATAATCAACACAATTGACACAAAAATTAAAACTTACAACGATGGTTACGCCAAACGAAAAGCGCTTGCCGCAGAATCACGCCAAATAACAATGATGCTTCCGTTGAGCACAAATTTTGGGTTTTGTCCCGATTACAACAAAGTTTTTCGTGGAGTTAGACATACCTGATTCTCGATAGGGCCGATACAAATGATTGCTTGATGCGATCAGGTGGAGCAAACTAACAATTTGTTATCAACAGACTTGCGTTCTGGATGCCACGTATTACTCCATCGTTAAGTAAAATAATGGAATTTGAGGCAACGTTGGCCGTGTCAACGAGGAAGATTCACTCTAATAAAAATAATATTTTTCAGATATCAATTCCAAACTGAACAGATTTCACATGGCGTGTTACAGCAACTTCAGGTGCCCAACGGCCAAGACACATATTTGTTGTGTTTCAACTGCAAGCTCGTCGGGGTAATCAACAACAAAATAACGCAATATTTGATAACTCTGATGTCAGACGAATATTTGTTTGAATAAACTCGAAACAGTATCCAGAGCGAGCAATCGAGTGCGACTTTAGAGATATTGTTGCTTGTGCTGCTCCAAATAATGCTAAAAACATTACTAAGCCATACATGTACCTGATGGACGCGATGCAAAAATACCAAGATGCTGATAGTGGATCTCAAATATCAATTGAGGAGTTTAGAACACTCTATCCGATATTTTAATTTGACGTGTCCAAGCAATCCGAGCGAACTATTGGATCAACCGCAGATATTGAGGTTACCTGGACACTAGGTGTTGCTCCAGGCGATGGGCAATATTACGTGTACGAGCTAGTTGTCAGTGACAGATTCATAACAGTTGATGTGGTCAAGGGCAGAATGTCAGTGCAAGTTTAATCTAACAAACAAATATAAAATAATGACAACAAAATATACTATAAAAGAAATATACCTGACACATAGACAAGTTAAAAAACTAGCAACAGCGGTAGCGTTGCGAGAGTCAGTTTCACTAAAAATATCTCCACCAACTGCTTCGCAGTTGGCGACAGGTGTTGCAACAAAACTAATGTGAACAAAACAACAACAAAAAAAAAAAACAAACTTGATAATGGCAAACCCTTTGTTCTTAATCTTTCAGTTGCATAAATAACAATCGCACGACATGGTGAATTTCTTGGACCTGCACTCGCAACAATAGCTAAAACAGCATTACCAAAGCTGCTGCCAGTACTTGGAACGATGGGCATAGCAGCGGCATCAGGCGCAATATCTGGCGCAACTATAAAGGCAGTGTCCGGTGACGGTATCAAAACAATTTTCGTCTAGACCAATCAAATAAAAATGCCTAAACGAAAGACGACAGGAGCAAAAAAGACCGATCGCAAAGCGATTCCGAAAAAGACCGATCGCAAAAAAAGACCGATCGCAAAGCGACTGCGACAAAATCTTCGAAGAAAAAAAGGGCAGATTCATCGGACCACTAATGGCGGAAATAGTGGGAAGTTTGCTGCCGAATCTACTGGGGATAGGCGGTCGCGGACTAACTCTTCCAGAACACGCCGTTGACGGCCTCGACGGCTTCGTCGTTGCCGTTGAGTAAGTTTAATATATTCGAAAAACTTAAAAAAAAATAAAAAAATTTTCATGGAGTTTATTCGAAGGACGAACTTGATACAGCCCCAGCAGGTGGATCATGTGTAATTAATATACAAGATTTCAATGACGGATCTGGGACGCACTGGGTCGCAGTTTACAATAATAATTATTTTGATTCGTTCGGATTTCTTCCAAGTGATGCCATAAAAAATATATATTAACAAAAAGTACAAAAAATAAATTATTCTTAAAATCAACTTCAACCGTGTGGAACCTCTGCTTGTTGATATTATTGTGCTATGTTTGTAAAGCATATGTCCGACACCTCTGGTGTTGCTCGCAGTAATATTTTAAAGTTTATTCTACAGTTTTATAACAGACCATGCTCGGAAAATGATAATATTGCGGTGATGTTCGAAGAACATTAAATTTTGTCTAAACTTGAAATGTAAAAAATGTCAACATACTGTCTCAAATGTAAAACTAAAACTGAGAATAAGGATGAGAAAACAGAAAAAACTAAAATAACAGAATAATGTTAAATGTTTCTGCGCAATCCGCAGCAAGAGAAAAAGTAAATTTTTTAAAGTGACACCTCCGGTGTTGACACCAACTGCGAAAGTGTCGGGTGTTGGATTGGACATAATACCAATAAACGATAAAATTATTTTGGTAGAAAAATCAAAATTTTGTAAAATTTCAGAAATATTTAAAATCTTGTTTTTTTTAAAAAATTTTACAAAATTTATTTTCTAATATTCTCTGATGATATATTGTACAACAAAATAAAATAAATAATGATGGAATGCAAATGCAATTGCGATAGAGATCTTTGTTTGGAGCAAGAAAAAATTGTTACTTACTGCCAGCGCTGCGGCAAACAAGAAAGAATTGGCAGTGGTATTGACATACACAAATTAATTGGCAAATTACTGAAACCGCGCGGAGGTTGGACACTTCCAGGACACAAATACACATGCCCGTATATAATCCACTAGATAAGCAACTCGATGAGAACGATAGTCCACTTCCTGGACAAGAACCGTACAATCAAGTTGATGCAACAGCAATGCCACATGATATTTGTTATCGCGATAACTAGCAAGATAAACATGTTGTGATAAAGTAATGTTAAACGAACTACGCGATATGAAACCGAGCGGCGGCCTGTTTCACAGGCTGAAAGAAAAAATTGACAGAAAGTTGGTGCAAGGATTAATTGGAGCAAAATATAAGCTTGGGCTTGGAAAGCCCCGACTCGGAGAGACCGCGAACGACGCAGTCGTTGCACTTGCAATTGAATTGCATCGGCCTAAAAAAAAATTTCCGCCACGCAAAGTTGTAGCAAACGCTGTTGATGATATCTTGGCGTTAGATCTAGTAGATATGTCAAATCTTGCTCAGTTTAATGTCGGCGCTGATGGCGCTCCCCCCCCATATCTTTTTAATGTTATTGACGTTTCTAGTAAATACGCTTTTAGTGTACCAGTTGCAGATAAAACTGGAGAATCAATAACAAACGCACTAAAGCAGATTATTGTTGAAACAGAAAGAAAACCAAGTAAAATTTGGACCGATCAAGGTGCACAGTTTTTTTTATAAAAAGTTTGAACAATTTCTCGAGCAGAATAATATTAAAAAGTATGTTACTGGAAATGAGGGTAAAAGCGTCATCGCTGAGCAATTTAACAGAACTTTAAGCGAAAAAATCCACAAGTATCTGACAATGAAAAATACACATAAATATATTGACAATCTTCAGCAAATTGTTGACAACTACAATAACACATAACACAGAGCCCTTTCGCTTGGCGAAAGGAAAATGTCACCAAACGACGCAATTAAAATCCGATATTAGCGAACGAAAACATGTACCGTAGACACAAGTTTAAAGTTGGTGATAAAGTTAGAGTTTCATAAAAAAAAAATATTTGAAAAAGGATTTACTCCAAACTGGAGTGAAGAAGTATTTGTCGTTGATAAAATTTTATTGACGATTCCAGTAACTTATTCGCTGAAAGATCTAGCAGGAGAGTCTGTGATTTGTAGTTTTTATGAGCAAGAACTACAGAAGACAGATCAAGATATATTTGTTATTGAAAAAGTTCTTGCGAAAAAAGGTAACAAAAGTTTGGTCAAATGGCGTGGATATAGCGATAAATTTAATAGTTGGATACCAACTAGCAGTATCCAAAAATAATATTATTATAAATTTGCTCGTATTTTAGCAGTACCGACTTACATTTGACCGGCCTGCACAACGATATCAAACATTGTTTTCTATCCTCATTAATAGCTCCGCTGGTGCACATTAAATTAAAGATCTTAACAAAACATAAAATCGAATTTAATACTTTTTTGTCGACCTATTGACGCCATTGCCATCCTCGCGTTGAGAAATGGTTTAATAAACTGCTGGAACAGCTGATGCTCGGCAACTGTAAAATTAAATTTCGTTAGTGTTTTGGAAATGTGATATTTTACGTCGTATCGACCAGTTGTCGTTCTACCATAATTTTTTAATCAACTACTGCAACGACATGGTCGTAGTCAGCCATCATAAAATTGTGAACAACGCCAACGGCGTCGCCGTTGTTCTCAAATAAAATATCTTCTTTGTAATCGTCGAAAGTCCGATAACTCACAGCATCACCTGCTGTAAAATTACTGTCACTGTAGATAACAGCAAGTTTTTTCTTCATGTTCATATTTAATTTACTTCTATCTAATTGTTAAATATAGTAATGGATGAGGTAAGATATCATCAAAGAGCTGATATATTAAATTATAGAGAACTAGAGGAGGGTGTAAGAAGATGTTTGGTTGGATACGATTTTAATTCGATAAATGTTATCATAATGCACGGCGATTACAATAAAATTCTGCTAACAGCCGCAGAAAAAAATAATTTTAATATAATCCAGTAATGACAATAAAGTATGCAAAAAAAGATGTTATTCTTTGGTCGCATAATTGTCTGACTAAAAATGAACTAGAGCAAATACTTAATTATCGTATTTAAAAGCGATAATGTCAAATGTTACAGTTGATGTCGCTGATCCTTCTTTACCATCGGCAATTTCTTTTACTGATTGTGAGTTTATTTTAAACTGCTTTGACGCAGCATTAATTGACTTAAACTTTAGTTCTTCGTTTGTTTCCAGATTTGTTGAAACAACAAGTTTAATAATACTAAAATTATTTCCAGGATTTCGTCATCTATTATTTTCTATTGGCGTAACGAGATCCAAATTCTCAATTCTATTATCTGATCTAATTCGGTTGATGTGATCAATAATTAAACCATTTGGAACAGGGCCAATAAATGTCTCATAAACAAAACGATGTGATAAATAATTAATAAAATCGGTTTTTCATCCTGGAACTCTTATGTGCAAATATCCATTTCTATTCAATATTCCTAAAACTTATTTGCTTTTTATATTTCTAATAATCAAGTCAAACAAAGGATGCGGCTGAAATTCATCCTGCAAAGCTAAATTTTCAATATTATCATCATTGATTGAACCATTAACGCGGTAGACTCGTTGTCCGTCGGGTGTGTGGCCGCAAAACAGCGAGTAAATAAAATCTTTTCTAAACATTTCAATTCGTTCTGCATCATCACCTTTTACGCTTATTCGCAACCCGTACGATGCTGAAATTTCGAACGGTCCCTGATATTTTACATGTTATAACAGATCCCAACATATTCCCAGCATAATTGTTATAAACTGGATGAATATGATACTCATTTTGTTCTTGCGCTGTCAAACTCAAGTATCGCAAACTTATTTCCATTATTATATAAATAATCCATTTGTTTAATTAAATGTATTTTGAAAGCGTATCAGAAATTTGTATAAGATAATAACTATAATGCTAAAGTTGCGAGATATTGCTAGAAAGATCCTTATTGGACAACCAGAAAAATTGCTAGTGCATTGTTTGGCTACGATAATAGTTATAAATTCGATAATATTAGCGTATTAACAAATTTTACCACAACAAATCTTTTCATCTACTGCAACCAACAATAACAAGCGAACTTGCTACTCATAAAAGTATCAACTTGACAGTGCAATATCATGTTATTCTTTCGAAGCTGCATGTTTCAGAAAACTCAACAGATGAGGAAATTGCTAACCAATTTTTAACAGCCAAATCGCGCAGAATTTTAACTGGAACAAATCTTTCTTTGGTCGCCGACGAAATACACCAGGAAATAAAATAAAATGGAAGAGTATACTGCATCAGGTTCGGGCTGGAAGTTTGAAATGACCACGGAAGTTTTATTTCATACAATGAAGTATAACGCATTACGCGGTAGTTCTTACGTTGATCTTCCGCCAAAGATAAAAAAAACAAAAAATGCTGTATTAACGTAAAAATATTTGATAACAAGTGTTTTCAATGGACCGTTCTTTCTGCATTACATCCAGCGGATAAAAACGCTGATCGCGTAGAAAAATACTTTGCTTATACGTAGGAGCCAAATTTTAGCGGAATCAATTTTCCAGTAGCTGAGAATCAAATACCAAAGTTCGAACGATAAAATAAAGATATTTCTGTTAATGTATTTGGACTTGACGAGCATGAAAATGTTTACCCTAGGTATATTTCAGCGACTGTTACGCAGTTGACAATAAACTTGTTGTTTTACAAAAAACTCTACGTTTGAATAAAAAACTTCAATGGACTAATTGGACGTCAATATAATAAAGATAAAAATATTTTAAAAAATTGTTATCGTTGCTTGCAAGAGTTTTCAGAGAAAAGAAAATCTGATTTTCCGCCTGACAAACGATTACAGGAGCATCTAAAATATTGTGTTAACGTGCAACCAGTAACAATGCCGGGTGAAAAAGAAAAAGTATTAAAATTTAAAAACTTAATAATCGCAGGCTAAAAATACCGTTTGTTATTTACGCTGATTTCGAATCTTTACTTGTTCCAGTAGCGGGCGCAGAAAATAATCCAAATAAATCAAGTACAAGGCAAATACAACAGCATGTTCCGTGTGGAGTTGCTTATAAAGTAGTTTGTTGTGCTGATCATCGTTTTTCATCGCCAGTTTAATTATATCGTGGGAAAAGTCGGGATTCGGAAAGTCTTCCGGTTTGGTTGTTAAAAAATCTGATCGATGATGTTAATAAAATTTTTAATAAACTATCAAAAACAACTCCAAGGAAAAAATTAACGCCCGAGCAGGAAATTGATTTCGCTGAGGCAGATAATTGTCATATTTGTGAGCAGCCGCTAGGCGAAGATCGAGCGCGTGATCAGTCATTTAACTGGACAATATCGTAGACCAGCACATGATAATTGTAATCTAAAATTTCATGCACCAGATTTTATTCCAGTTGTTTTACATAATTTTAGAGGATACGACGCGCACATAATAGTACAAGCATTTGGTGATACCGATATTAAAGCTCGCTTAAAACTTGACAACGTAATAAAGTGTATCCCCAATAATTTTGAAAAGTATATGTCATTTACGTTAGGTAAATTACGTTTTATCGACAATCTGCAGTTAATGGCGGCGCCGTTGGATGAAATAGTACGTGGCTGTAGAAGTTTTAATAATCTACAAAACTGTTTAGGTGACAAATGTAATCTACTAACAAAAAAGTTATTTTTACGTACGAGTATCTTGATGATTTGAGTAGATTTGATGAAACTTCTTTACCAGACAAAGATAAATTTTATTCTCAACTAACAAATGAAAATATAACTGATGATGAATATAATTACGCAAAAGAAATCTGGAATAAATTCAACTGTAAAACATTTGGTGATTACCATGATTTACACTTAAAAACCGACTTGTTATTACTCGCCGACGTTTTTGAAAGTTTCCGTTTGGTTAGTTATAATAATTACGGACTAGATCCGTGCTGGTATTATTCTGTGCCTGGATTATCATGGGACGCTCTGTTAAAAACAAGTAAAATCGAGTTGGAGCTGCTAACAGATGTTGACATGTTTAATTCTATCGAGTGTGGTATCGGCGGTGGCATTAGCGTTATCACAAAAACAATACGCACGCGCTAACAATAAATATCTGAAAAACTTTAACGAAAATGGTCCGTCGAGTTATATTATTTATTTAGGCACAAATAATTTGTATGATTATGCTATGTCAGAGTCGATGCCGTATGGCGGATTTCATTGGATAACACCGGATCAATTTTTAGAGGAAACAGAAACAGATTTACCGGATAATGTTAGTTATTTTGTTGAAGTTGATCTTGATTATCCTGATTCGTTGCACGATCTACACAATGACTATCCATTTTGTGCAGAGTCTATGATTATAGATTACAGTTTGTTGTCGTCTGAATAACAAGCAAAGACAACAACTACCGACTTATTGGTCAGCAAGCTCGTTCCAAATTTATTAAGCAAAAGAAATTATGTGCTACACTATAAAAATCTGAAACAAACAGTAGACGCTGGGATTGTTTTAAGAAAAGTTCATCGCGTGTTAAAGTTTAATCAGTCGAGATGGATGGCAGATAATATTGATTCCAATACTAAACGTCGCGCTATTGCTAAGACTGATTTTGAAAAAAACAACTTTTTCAAGCGGATGAATAATTCCGTCCTTGGTAAAAACAATGGAGAATATTAGAAAGCGAGTCAATATTGAAATCGTTAATGCTATCAGCCGTAGAAATAAACTTGTAAATGATAACGATTTTGTTAGCATAAAAATAAACCTAAGGTTAAGCAAACCAATTTACATTGGAGCAGATGTACTTGATTTGTCTAAGTGGCTGATGTATGATTTTCATTAGAATTTTGTTAAAGCGCAATGGCCTAACGCAGAGTTTTTGTTTAATGACACCGATTCGTTAGTGTATGATATAACATGTGAAGATGATTATCAGGATATCTACAACAATAAAAATTTATTTGATTTATCGAATTATCCACGCGACAGTGGGTTTCACGATGACACAAACAAAAAGTTTATTGGAAAATTTAAGGACGAGTTTATGTTTACTCCGATAAAAGAATTTGTTGGACTTCACAGTAAAATGTATGCCATGCTACTCGACGACAACAAACAAACAAAACAAACAAAAAAAAAAAGAAAATGTCCAAAAGGTTTACCGCGAGGATACGTAAAAAAGTTTATGAAATCTGATGATTTTAAAGCTGCGCTTAATGGTGATATTAGTTTTATTAAAACAAATGTCATTAAAAAACAAATTATCACAAACTTGAGACTGACGTCATTATAAAACGTGGATTAAGTAATTTTGATGATAAACGCTATTGTGAAAATGGAATTAATACATTTGCACTTGGTCATTATCTGACATATGGTGATGATATACTTGACATTATCTTTAATTGAATTTTGTCTAAACTTTAGAAAAAATTTTCAAAAATTTAACAGTAACGGATGGAAACAGCAGCAGAATTAAAAAACTGACAATCAACGGTCAGCCGCTAACAGTTGAAATTAACGATGAAGTTTCAGGTAAATGCTTTAGCAAATTCGATAAACTTAAGCTTTCGCTCGTTAGATCAGACGACAACAAGTAGTTTAATTATCTCAAGCAATTGCGTGACGAGCTAATGTCGCGATACGATAACTTCCATGATCCAATCAGTCACCAAAAATATACTAAACTTAGCATTGATCTAGATCGGTCAAAGGTTATGGTTAAAGGCGGAAAGTATCCACTCAGTAAAACATCAATTAAAGATTTATTTGAATGTCGTCGCAAAGTAAGTGGACGGATAAAGTTTTGCTTGTATAATCGTGACAATGAGATATTTTTTTATATCTACCGTTCATACGTTGATAGTAGGTGAAGAGGTTCTTAAATTTTATCTAAACATTTAAATAATCTGATAAATAAATTTTATCCAACAATAAAAATAATCCGATCAGTAGCAGTGTTTCTGGATCATAGACCCACTCCCCCCTCAAACAAATATTGTCACCGTTTTATTGACCAAAATGTATCTGAGTTAGAAACCTGGTCGTATTTGAACATAAAAAAAAATGTTCCATCATCTAGATGGGGTGACCACGATGTTATTTGTATTTGTTTGGGTGGGGAAGTGGGGTCTATGAGCCAGAAACCTGGATTTCATCTACTACTCTTGCTGCTTGCTGCTATGCACCATCGAATTATCAAAGAAGAGAATAAAGGTTGATGGCGACTCTGTTTGTTCCGAATCGAATAGCTCAAAGAGCTATTAAGGTCTGATACCTAGAATATATGACCATATGCAGAAAATATTGATCTTCAAAGCATCCCACACCATATTGGTCTAATTAGATAGTGCATGCCCATCAAGTACAAGTTATAATTGCTTTTGTTGTCTATAAGTAATTTACGTTTTGAATTATTTACTGTCTATTCACTATCTCCATTCACTGTAACTGGTTAACTGTGTACCTAATTTGAAAAGTAAGTATATTTCGGACAGGTATGAAAATAAACCTTGAAAGGTATGATTCTGCATCCATAAGGTTACTTCCTACAGTAACTTGCTGTTGTTGTTCTTTTAGGCTTAACGCCATTTTTCAGTACGTGATACATGGCTGCGAGTATTGATGGAGAAGGAACAACCCGGAAAATCCCGGGAAGAACCACCGACCCATGGGAAGCTAATGGCAAACTTTCTCACATACCCACGCTGGCTGAGCCTGGGACTCGAACCTGAGCGGATAGAGGTGCAATGTCGGTGATATGTAAAGGCGAGCGCATTAAACCAATCGGCCATCCGGGGCCCCTCCTGCACAAAGGCCTTAGCAATTGATCTGTCTGCATTGAAAGTAATGGACCATTAAAACGTTGAAAATACAATCGCTAACTGCCCTGAAGAAATCGACGATTCTCCTTTAGTTAGACTCTTCCAATGTTGATTACACGTACCTTTCAGAAAACAGTTTCTTAATTTTATTTGCAATTGTGTTAACTCTTCCAAAACATTTTTGTGTATATATATATATATATATATATATATATATATATATATATATATATATATATATATATATATATATATATATATATTATATATATATATATATATATATATACATATATATACATATATATATATATATATATATATATATATATATATAAAATTTTCAATCTGAACAAAAACAGTAATTAAAGTGTATGGAATTCTTAATACTACCGAGTTTGGAATTATTGTTTGTTCGCCTATTTCTTATAGGAAAGTATAACTTTTACTAGATATGCAAAAGTTTTTGTATATTTAATTTTCAGGTGAATCAAACATCCTATTGACATCTAATTCGAGAACTTATAAGAATGTCATTGCTAAAGTCGTCTCCACAGTTAGACATCTCTCGTAAAGTCATTCAGCAACGCCTCTTAGAAAAGAATCGTGGTAAATCGCTCATGTGACAATACTTTTTCCCCACTTAGGTTATTTGAAACTGAATAATCTGATAAATAAATTTTATCCAACAATAAAATTTATCCGATCAGTAGTAGACGAAAACCAGTGTTTCTGGATCATAGACCCCACTCCCCCTCAAACAAATATTGTCACCGTTTTATTGACCAAAATCTATCTGAGTTAGAAACCTGGTCGTATTTGAATATAAAAAAATGTTCCATCATCTAGATGGGGTGACTAAGAAGGTTATTTGTATTTGTTTGGAGGGGGAGGGGGGTCATTGAGCCAGAAACCTGGTTTTCATCTACTACTGCAAGTTATCTTTCCCGAACAGATATTACGGCAGCGTTGCGCTCAACCTGGTCCCTATAATCGGATAGCCTCAGGCTGTATCGCCGACATTTCTAAGTTGTTACTCACAAGCAACGATTACCACATTCTGTTACTTTCCTTTTAAAGTCATTATCATGTTGTTGATAGTTTCCCTTACACACTTTTGCCCCTGTAGGACGGCATAAGATCTAACTTTCTTATGTGTATAGAGATAGAAAAACTTGTCAAAATTTTGTTCTGTTTGAAGTTATCCTCCCAGAAGAGATATATCTGTAGCCGGTTAAACCTTTGCGCATTTTAAAAAAATGTTTTGTCCACAGATCAGGTGTCTTTTACATCATTAACTCCTATTTCCTTTGAAAATGTTTTTCTTTGGCGATGAGTTGCAGGTAGTAATAATGATCGTGAGTAATGGCACGTACATCTGCATGTACAAACACCTAACAAAAATTGGCATTTGTTATATTTTCTTAATAATGAACCGCATACTTCTAAAATATGAAGATTAATACCGAGTGATCCTTCAATATTCTGACACCTGGGGTGAGATTCACTGCTTTCTGTTTCATCTCTTCTGGTCATAATAATGTCACATACCTTCAAAATAGAACCAGCATTTCATTCTGTGAACTGTCTATATTTTCTCTGTGCACTATTCCATTTTCTCCAAAACATATAGTATACTTAGACAGTAGCAGAGATGTGTTTGCAATGGGCAGATGGTCAAACGCCTGCCGCACACTTGCACCGGTTTTCATGTGCATAGTTATATTACTAATTCTGGAATTTCTACTCTGTAGAATTTGTTACAAATTTTTAAAGAAATTAATGTTCTTTTTTACAGCGTCAGATGTATCTAATGAACATAAGTACAAGTGATGCAGATAAATATATTGTACAGATTCCCATGCGTATCGTCTAAGGTGTTTTAAATGATACCAAATAAAAATTAACTTTGTGCAAAGCAGCTTTAACCATTTCTTGTCTTTGGTAAAGAAACTAATTGTGGTACAAAAATAGAAAGAATTCCACTCATGTTGTTGTGCTGCATATTGAATTAACATAGACCTAAATTATTATTTTAAAAATATGAACATACCACAACAGTCACATAAACATCAAAGTTCGAACGATCTAAATATCTCAAATGTTCGTATTTTATCTTTCGTTTCACATCATTAAACATTTTTTTGTGCATTCCAGCGTCTTAATTCGGAGGTTAGATGATTTAATGACACACAGAAATATGCTGATGACATGTTTATTGCAAAAAAAGAACATACTGCAAGTTGCGATACATGTACTGCACACGTAGCTTGTGTCACATATCACACGTTAAGACCAATTTGAGCGCAGCGCCACCTATTGAAAAAATAGACGTAACTCATTATTTTCTCCCCTTAGATTTTAAATATCAAAACGTATCAGTTTACAGGGAGACAAAAATATATACGTATCAATTTTGAATGCAGATGACACTACCCTAATATTTGGACCAAACAACAGTTCAGTTTGTAAATTATATTTTAATAGAAGCAACTTTTATTCTTGGCGTTTTGCCAACTTTTTTATTTCCCAGATGATGACGGTCTTTAATAATTCAAAATAAGACAAACTTCTAAAATGTCTGAGCGTGAATGATGAATTGAGCATAAATACGTTTGAGGGAATGATAAGAGAAATTAATGTCTTAAAACGAAGATAATCTTAAATGACAAGATGAAAGCACAAAAAATGATTTTTTTTTGCATCATGAGAAAGAACAGACCCCAGCTAAAAATAATGCTAACCATGGAAATAGAAAATGCTCACCCATTGCAATTTACATTTATTCAGTGTAAAAGAATAAGATTGAGAGCATAAATATGGCTTGGAAGAAATGCAATCAATGTTTCCGATGACATGAACAGGTTGGCTGTCTCAGAGACACTATTGAATCGCTGAGGTGTTTAAGTTAACTTCTTTGAAAACAATATGATGCAACTGGTTCATTTTGAAAACAATATTGTGCGATTGGTTCATTTTGAAAACAATATGCGATTGGTTCATTTTGAAAATATTATTATGCGATTGGTTCATTTTGAAAACAATATGCGATTGGTTCATTTTGAAAACAATATTTGATTGGTTCATTTTGAAAATATTATGACATTCCGTTAACTTTACTACTAAGAGTTATGTCTGATAAAAGGTATCGACTGATTACTGTTGGATCTTCATTGAGATTTCCAATGAGATTTACGATCAAATAATATAAAGTTAGTCATATTTGATGACTCCGAGAAATTTAAAAACAATATTATCCAAATTGTCACCGATCCTGTCAGTTCCTTGCGACTTAAAAGATTAATATGGTTGTTTGGTAGCCTTGAGTTTTCTCGGAACTTCCCACTCCTTTTTGGATATTTGGACAGTTATATTGGGGCGGGAGGTCAAATCACGTCCCATATTGAAAGGTTGGAATTAGCCCGGTAGGGATAGAATGTAGTCGCCTTACGCAAGGACTTCAATTACTAAGCGACCTTGTATCGACTTCAGCCTGTCTGAAATCAATAAGTAGAACATTAATATTCTTGGATATAAAAATTATACCATAATTTGTAACTTTTATATTTCAGTATATGAACCGGTATCCAGTACTGAACAGATTCAGTGACGCAGTGTCATATGATCGTCAAATCTCGCGGGATACATATTCTAACGCAATCGGATTAAGGTCGGCCTTTTCTCTTCCTAAGCTATTTGTTAACGTGATCGTATTTGCTCTGACTTTAATAAAAATGTAGGCTACGAGATTTGGGACTACGTGTGCAAGCTATATAAGAAATAACTAAGTACGAGGTCCAGTTTTCAAACAATGTACTTTCGGTTTCAGTGAAAACTTATTAAGACAAGAACTAAGCCTTAATGGTCATGTCTGAGAAAATAAATCATCTAATTATCGATTTGATGCAAACAGGGCTCAGTATAACGTCTGCTGGGTCACATAGTAAGCGGATATGTTTTATCGCAATCGTGCAGTTTCGGCTAATTCCGACTTTTCAGTAGGGGAGGCATTATAACCTGTTGGACCTCTTACTCCAAGCTAAATATCCAAGTAAGTAATACGGGGCTTTCCGTAATCGAGGCATTTATCTTTAAAGAACATTTGATGTGAAATTGTTCCAGATTCGAATTTACAATAAATATATTAATAGCGTTAATACCATTTTTAGATAGTCGCGCCTGCAATCCAAAATGTACAAACCAAATATATCCAAATGTACGGTTTTAAAACTCTATGGAAAGTTTTGAAGAATTTCTTGGCACATGACATTTGTGGTTATCAAACGAACCATCCTGATCTTACTTTACCTCGATGAGAAATCTTTTGGGAGACGGTGATAAATGTACCACGTCGAGAACTTCTGCAAGGAAGACTTTGTCGATGACGCGAAAGAAACAAAGGGGACAATTACAGAATTAAACAGGAGATATGTCACACATAAACGGAGGGGAATGGATCCTAGGGCAGTCCCAAAGGAAGAGATCCAGACAAATATATCCTTATTTTGTTTTTGCAAAGAACGGAGAACCAGTGTATTAAGTGTTTCAGTGAACGGTAATGTTATTTCACTGCAGAAATGCCAATGCTAATGCATAAAACATACTTAAGCCAGCTGCAGTCGATGAAGTCAGTAAATCATCACAAACTTTAGAACTTACTGTCCATGTGGGATTGTACATGAGGCAAATTAGTCTCTTTAGAGCAGAAAGAAAAAAGGAGGAAGAAAATGTATTTTCGGCGTTTAAATTCGGCTCATACGCTGCATCTTTCAACGTTTGCGCGTAAAAAAAAAATAGTCCCAGATGAGAGTTGAAGCAGTATTGAATAGTTTGATAACAAAAAGTCTAGAAGTATAATTTTTGATAAAAAAAATAATAAAAAGAACGAATGTATTTCAAATTAATAGAACATTTGTCACCCGCTGAGTAATATTTTTCAAAATTGGCACGCCGCTGGAAATTCCTATATGTTGTTACATATTTCACTTGGTTAGGTGAGAAGTAAGGAGTAACTATAGCGCCATATATAGGAATTTGCTTGTGCTAGTTTAGAACATTTCCGCAGAAAAAAAGAATTCACCATGGACATTGACCACAGATGCAGTATTGGATTTGGCAGAAGAAAAAAAGAAAACATTCAGATGTTGTATATTTCTCTGAAAGAAGAATTACGTATGCATAAACTGTACTAGATGCAAAAGTGTTGCCGATAACTTATGAGATTTGCCGGTGTTGATTTGCATTGCTTGGCTGTACTCACTGATGTTTCTGTGCCTGGATATCTCTACATTATTTGATTTGGAAGAATGGTGTGACTGGACAGTTGTGAGACCGGCATTGATCGAAATTCTTCTCAAAATAGAGCTGAGATTATTTACTCCTTTCAGGTTAATATTCAAACAACACTTGGTATTGGCCAATACTCGTAATTTATTCGTAATGAGCCCCTGTAAGGAAATTGGCCATATACCGACAGACTGTATGTAAAGTGTACTAACCACGTGAGTACTACTAAAATATTATCACACGTTGTATAGTTTTATGACAGCTATAATATTATCTACCAATATATTATTACATATTGTATTAATTTGTGACTGTTATAGTGATTGCCCTCTTTTTTTATTACTTTTATCAAATGGTTTTCTGGATTAATGCAACTGAAATTAGATTTGAAGTGTTACAAGCCAATACAAACTTTCCTGCTACACGATTGTGTCTCATTTCCATGCTTAATATGTCATATTCACGTCACCATAATCATGGATTAATGACGATTTGTCTTGTGGTCCGTGATAATTGTGTGCATAAGTCATTACAAAAAGTGATTAATGTATCATCGAGTTAACACTTTTGCATACATAATATTGATCAACAACTATTGTAAATAATCACGCGCTGTACCTGTATATCGACGTGTCTGTTTATCTATTTATCTACATATCTTTCTACTATCTTTCGTTCTATCTATCCTTGCTAATGTTGACTCAGAAATTGAGCGTGGCATATTCGTCTCACAGCAAATATGTCTCTTGTTCGGATTGGTTTTGGGTTGTTTTTTTTTTCTCTCTCTCTCTCTTGGAAATAAATATACACAACGTGAAAATGCATATTAGTGAAATTGGTAAAAAAAAGTTAAAAGCAATTATGTGTAGAACCTAGAGTAGAAACAATCCTAAGTTTGACATAACGGGGAAAGTGCAGTCCTTTTGATAGATTTAGTAATTTTACAAAATTAGACCAGACCGCTCCGGTGGCCTAGTGGCTAGAACGTCCGCTTCGGATGCAGGAGGTCGCGGGTTCGAACCCCGGCCGAGTCATAACAAAGACTTATAGAAATGGTAATAGCAGCTGCCTCGCTAGGCGCTCATCATTAAGAGATTAGTGTTAGGACTGGTTGGCTTGGTGTCAGGATAATGTGACTGGGTGGGACATCATGCTATATATCTGCGGCATGATGCCCCAGTGCTTGACATTACTATAAACTACCACATCGCAGCGATATGACTGAAAAATTGTTAAAGCTACGTTAAAAATCCAAGACACACACATACACGCACACATATATTTATCTACATATCTTTCCACTATATATCGTTCTATCTATCTATGCTAATTTTAACTCTGATATTGAGCGTAGCATATTCGCCTCTCAGCAAATATGCCTCTTGATCGGATTATTTTTGTTTTTTTCTTGGAAACAAATATTCACAACGTGAAAATATATATTCTTGACATTGGTAACAAATGTTAAAAGCAATTATGTGTAGAACATGGAGTAGAAACAATCCTACGTTTGACATAACGGGAAAAGTGCAGTCCTTTCGATAGATATAGTAATTTTACAATCATTCGACCAGACTTTGCGTTTCGGAATTTTGCAAGCAAAATCGAGTGTCTATTTCTGACCATGCGTATGAACTGAATTGATAAACGTTACATAATTCTCGAAGATTTCAGAAATAAAAAGTTTCTTGAGGAACCATTACCAATACTGACAATGAAGATTAGAATATAATTTCGAGCTATCTTGAAGCAAAACAAATCTGTTGATGTCATATTCTGTATATCCATGTTACAAATATGTTGGAAACTAATTTCAAGAATTTAGCAGTTAAAATCATGTCACTTAACTTGTAATATGCACTTGCAGAGTGAACATGTAAGATGACCCATATGATTCGCAGAGTGAATTTGCAAATTTATTATCGTTTTGATTTCCAAAACAATGAAAATAGCTACTGGCGTTTGTCTTTAGAAACACTAAATATCAACTATTCTTTCTTTCTAGGTCCTAGGTAATATATATATATGCAGTATATAGTTATATATATATATATATATATATATATATATATATATATATATATATATATATATATATATATATATATATATATATAAAATTTGTTTTA
>JAECUM010025359.1:0-72650 GCA_016617855.1 Megalonaias nervosa | reverse complement strand
GTATCGTTCTAAGGTAAACATTTCTATCGTTTAAATAATGTATTTATTTATATGATTCTAAAAGAGAAAACAGGTTTTTCTTGGTTACAAGTTCATGGTCATGGAGTGGGTCTTCAAACTGACATTTAGAAATCGTAATTTCATATGCATTTAGAATATAAATGTGGGATATTTATGTACGCTTTATGAATATCACTTTCCTTAATTAAAGAACGATCGTTCTTTCTTGATAAAAATCGGTTTTTCGGCCAAAACTAACACGTGATCCAATGTTTACTGGTATGGCGTATCGTTGCGTAAAATTACCCGACGCGCAAAATTACCCGACACTGTATATATATATATATATATATATATATATATATATATATATATATATATATATATGCAATAAACTGACACCGAACAGTGCAAAACTAGTATGTAACTAGCCTGAGTGCTTTCGACTCTTAATGAGTCTTTTTCAAAGGCAAAATACAAAACATAGACAAGACAAACAAATAAAACAGAAAAACCGTTTTGTTTGCAAAACTTTACCTGACTATTTGTACAGGAATTAAACCTTTAAATTTATTATATTTCGACTAGTTTATTTCAACTTGTTGCAGATGCTGGAAAATATTTTATATTTTATTGCATTGATCAGTTTATTGCATTTATCTTAATCAATCCCTGACACATGTGATCTCTTGCTTGATCCGGAGCACTTGAAAGGACTGTTATTCGCCATATGATTTGTATTCTTTATCTATCTATCTATCTATCTATCTATCTATATATATATATATATATATATATATATATATATATATATATATATATATATATATATATATATATATAAGTTGACATGAGTATAGAGAGATGCGACAAATCTACATAGTGAGGTTGTTGTACTGTGAGAACACGTCAGACAGCATAGATATATTTATTTGTCATCAAGAATAATTTCAAAGAATTATAAGGATTGTACAATTTCATGACGTTTTTAGTTTGATAATCCTGGATTTTGATGTAGCAGTAAAGATTATCGATCTAGCTGGAATCTTGGAACATTTATTAGTTTGTGGCTGTATCATGCATTGACAAATCAGTTTAAACGTCATCCATTTCGCCCTTTGCACTTCGACTGTAATCTTGAATCAGACAAAGTGCAATTTAAAATACATTTCTATTGCTTTTTTTCTCCCACAGGAACTGTATTGGACAGAATTTTGCAATGAACGAAGTGAAGGTTGTTCTTGCAAAACTAGTGCACAGGTATGTCTCAGTGTTTATGATAATATAAAAGAAAAACTCAAAAGAACAGATAAGACCAAACCAGTGTGTGAAGAAGGACAAGAAAAGCTTCCTTTTCCACTGTTTATTGTAAATGAGAGTTTGAATAAGACGAGTAGTCGTACATAAACTTGATTAGAGCCTTTCCCAGGTCTTTGATCTAAAAGCAATGAAATGTTCAACGGACACACTCTAATAAATGTTATAATTTTACGCTATTAATATTCTGGTAAAGCCCCGAGGATATTGTATACGAGCCAGCTCTTAGAAACTTGCGCAGAAAACGAAAATTGTGTCATGTGTACTTTTTTCAGATACAAATTTGAGCTGGAGCCGAATCATATTCCCCAGAAGAAAGCATCAATTGTCATGAAAGCGGCTAATGGAATTCTGTTGAGAGTTTCATCCAGATAGATTCAAAACCCATGAAGACTTCTTCCAAAAATATCTAAAGAAAAGGACAACCAGATCAATTTAAATTTACCCACCCGAGGGGTGGGTGGGGGTAATTTTAAATTGAGAGGAATTATATCAGTGCACTCTCGAATCCTTGATCTATTGCTCTACATCCTACTGTCGCGATGTGGGGATCCATTTCTGAAATTTACAGTTCATGTCGCGTCGACCTCATTTCTTCAGTTTTAGCCAGGAACTCTACAGCTGTAAAGGCCTTTGAGATCTAGTTGTCCTGTACTTTCCAGATCTGATCAGCAGATCCGTAATGAATCTTCGCGCTTTTTCTCAGTCACTTTATATTAGGTGACACGGTGCATTGTTCTTCTATAAAGTCTTTTGCTGAAATAAATCGTTTTAATTATGTTTATGTTTCTTCCAGAGTTCCACCAGAAATAAGTGGTTCGTCAGTTGCTTCTGCTATTCGACTCTTTTCTTTATCATCTCTTCTTCTTCTTTTGACTTTTCGTTGTGTCGACCATTACATATAAAACCACAATTCTCTTGGATAGTTTACCGCACTTATACTGATTATTTAAATCCAAATTCAATAATATATATATATATATATATATATATATATATATATATATATATATATATATATATATATATATATATTTTCTTAATTTTCCTAAGTATTACACCTTCTTCTCTCCTCCCCCCCCCCCGGAAAATAAATGCGTAATTAAACTTTCCCATTTGGCAATTGAACGTTTCTGTATTAAAACAACGTCCAGGTACACACTGGAAAAATTAAGTTTTTATACCCTTTGTAGAACAATATGTATAAATTGAAAAATCCATTGTTCCTATTTTACCGCAAAAAATAACGAAGAGTTCGATTGTTCCAAATTACTTTTGAAGTGTATTTATTGAAATGAATTTTTTTTATTTATCTTTTATTTGGTGTGGAGGCATGGGGTGAAATTAATTTTGATAATGCAGTTGTTATTATTGCGTTTCTATATATTTTCCTGGCGTGAGTCACCAGTCCAAGGAAATTGTTTCTGTTATGGTGTTGTGGTGGAGGTTATCGATGTATCGAGGATGCTCGACTTCGGTGTTATTGCCCAGATCGAGTGAATAATAAAAATATTAAATTAACGGATGGAATAAATGGAGATCTGAGCAGAGATATAGGACAGAACAACACGAGCCTCCACATACAGAATACAAGAATTTAAAAATTGTACAAGGCACTTGAAAGATACACTATTACTAGAAAATAATTATTAAAAATATAATAAATGCAGTTAGCAGTTTCGTTTACACGAATAAAACAAATTTCATCATTAAATCGAGTGAGCGTTTCGATTTAATTGTTCAGCATGCCAGCATAATCTATTGACTGGGTCAACACAGATGCTAGGATGGTGTTGATTTATTCCGTTGGGCTTCTCTTGTGTTGCTCTCTCTCTCTCTCTCTCTCTCTCTCTCTCTCTCTCTCTCTCTCTGATCTAGCCACCTACGGGTCATTAACTGCTATACAGATCGTCTCTCCTACGTCCACGGAGCTATTTCCTTTTAAAATAAGATATATGCAACCTAAATATTCTGTTGGGTAACTTACTTCTTGGAGTGAAAACTAACTCTTCTCTCGATACCTCAGAGTTTAGCTATATCGTATTCCAAACAGGCACTAACTGCTAATATGGCTTCAGGTCAAATCTTGCATACCATACCGTATAAAATCTAACTTAGTTCTTTCTATAGACACAATAACATAATAAAGGAAGATTAACGTATTTCCCCAACATAACTAGTAATCATCAATAATTGATATATAGCACAGTGTATTCTCAACTAATAAAGTTAAGCCCCTGAAATGTGAGCTATTAATCACTAACTTCAGTAAGTGTCTGACATGCACCATACGACCGAGAATAAAGAGCCACATCGACCGCACTGCTGTTCCAATGCTAAAACAACCGATTCTCGTTAAAAGAATTCAAATCTCATTTACACAAATAGATCAAATAAAATTCACTTCCCGTCTTAACTATGTTATTTGTTAACTAACAATTCATCAGAATAAATATCTTACAGACCTAATAATAATAAATTATTAACTTATATGATTCATATAATATCAAAGACAAACAAATTCAAGCAGTTATCTATAACTCATATCAAAGAAAATTTGCATGAAATTAATAAAAAAATTTACACAATCATCCTCATACTCATATCAAAGAAAAATTACATGAAATTATGACACCGTACCTTGTGCTTTCAAGATTCGCTTGCTTTCCAATTATCAGAGCCGTCTCTTTACCCTTTGTTCCGTGTCCTTAAAGACTTACGGGAGAATAAAGAAAGAGCGTTACCCCATTCAGATCTCTTAGTCAGATCTCTTAGTCCACTTCTGACAACTAGAATATTGTCCTTCTCTGACTTTGACCGAAACTGAAAGAACATCAGAGCGGATGAAGAAATTGGGTAATTATAGCAGGTAATTCTTCAAGTAATTATTCAATAATTAAATTGATCACCCCTCCACCCCCCTCCAAAAAAATTAATAGCAGTAATACATTTTTTTGATCGACAGATGAGTAACAGAGAAAACACTGGAAAGAAACACTCTCACTTAAGACTTTTAATTTCATATGATGACATAGTAACTGGCAACTGTAAATAGGTCATTGATTGTATTTGTTCGAAAGAAATGGTGATTGAGAAATTTGTCGATGAAATTATTGAATACGTTTGATATATTGTATTAAATTGTTATACCTTTCACCTTGAATTATTTATACACCTAGACTGTCGGCATTGCTGACTGGGGGCTCGGAGCTATTTAAATTTTAATTGTCCACCTTCTCCGGTATTAGAAATAATACCGTAGGAGGCACGTGACAATCGTATTTGTCCAGAACCAGGAGATCTAATCTACGGTAGCAAATAAGAGTCAAAATGTGAATTTTGGACGGTTGTTGTTTTCTTGTGGCTTTAGCAATTCACAGGTGTTGACTTTAAATCTTTGTTGTACACAATTTATTACTTTTCATTGGAACACCGGGAGTTGTTTATACAGTCTGTGGTCGACACTTATTTTCATGTTCGTACTGGTGGTCCGTTCTCGCTGACAATCCAGGCGCTACTCCTCCGTCACAAGTGGTTACAGAATCATTTCTTTAATTCTCTAAGCTTCTGATGTTGGAGTAGACATGTGGCAAAATAAAGGCCATGGAGGCATCATCCTTTCTTCAAGCTGATTTACACTTTGTGCAACATATACATCAAGTTCCCAATTGTAGGACAAGTATATGCCATCGTACAGATATTTTTGTTATATTATCACAATGTCAAGGTAACTCCCCTTGCATAACCTGAAACATACATGGCGTCTCTTTATCGTTCGTTTACCGCAGTCACCTGATTTAAACTGGAAATTAAATGCAATTTAACAAGAGCAAGGAAAAAATTAAAATGAACAACAACAAAACAACAAATATCTTGAAGGTCAATATTTTTTATTTAATTATTCGCCGATCGCAAACATTAAGACCCACGATACCATAGCCCTCCGATATAAATGAACTTTTGCTTTTTTCTTTCAATGATAATAGGATATTTAATTCAGATTTTAATTAATACATTATTCATTTATTCAGTTATTTATTCTTGCACAAGTGTTGTCATGGAAACAAATTTGGAATAAATCATTTACTAAAAATAATTTTTCAAAACTTTTTATCATGTATATTTTACTGATGCAAAAAGTAATACACTTTTCAAACAAAGTGTATCGCTTGTATCTTTAGAGTCCAAGCGATTTTTAATATTAAAATAATTTTTATTTTGGACAAGAGAAAGTCATTTATTTAATAATTAATTTATAAATTTATATATTTACCAATATGCAGAGTGTCACCTTAAAAAACGTGTACTCTTTCAAAAGCAAGGACATCCCAGTTTGTCGGGTGCATAGTCGACCATAACATCATTTGAGACCTTTACCGAAAGGTCTCAGGTTTCAAAGAAGAAAATAAATCAGGAAGAAATAAACGAAGTAAGTATAACTAAATGTCTTATACACAATATGTCCCCTCCACCGTGTACATAAAATACGGTAAATTACGTAGAAGACCGCTAAGTAATTTTAGAACCTACTGCAAGCAGACACGACCAATGGGTTCTCGACCTATACACAAATCCAAGCATTGAAAGAATTTGATTGGATTTTGTCAATGTGTGTTTCTTAAATCTGTTGTAGATGTTTTCTTTGTACTTTATATTGACTTAGTAGCTCAACCTTAAATTCATTCCACTATACTATTTGTCATTGCGTAACTGAATCTTTTTCCATCCCCGATTTTGTTACTTGGGCTTTGTTTCGGTAATTAGGTAGCTATTCAGCGCGTCACTTCAGTTTGTGTTAGGTTTAATGTGCGACAGTCGATTCTGTCATTACAGATTTTTGTCGGTAATAATGTAGCTACTTTCTAATATCGTAAACTCCAAACAACCTACCAGTTTCCAGATTTTCAAGGCTCAGCAGCTGAGATTCTGTTTGAAAGGAGATAACTAAATTATTCTTGTTGACTAGTCAGCACACCTAGTAGCTTTAGTTTCAAAATCTAGCTCGGAAATTCATCGATTGAGCGATACAAATAAAAACGTGGGAAAAAGGCGGAGGATTCAGTCACAGGCTAAGATACTCAAGGCAAAAAAGAACCATGTCAAAGCATTAACACAACTTTATGGAACTATTTGCATTCGTTCGGTAAAAGAAGGATTTGTACTAGGCTTATGCTGAAAAAAACAAACTTGGGATTGGTCGGAAAAAAATAAGTCATCTCATTAGGCTGGCCATGATGAACGGTGTTGTAGTGTATCACATGCAACATGATGCCATTGGTAAATAAAGTTCATCCATATTCAGTGATGGCTACTGATGTATTTCTGAGACAGATTCCTGATCATTGGAGGAATACCATCGCGTGTTCTGATGGTCTCGTTTGCAAGAATCCTGACAATCGGAAATGCTATCGACCTTTAACATCGTAAACTGGAAAATAGACATCGGTTGTAAATAGTGGCCATTTTGAATTGCCCTCAAGCAGATGTTTGTTATTACGTGACAATAACCTTATTGACGCCACAACGAATTGATAACTTAACTTCACTAATAGCAACGTAAGCAATAGTTTGCGGCTATCGAACTGAATGAATGCTTAAATTTCTCCATTCAGAATTGTAGGAATAATATTGCATATTTACAGCACATGTATTGAATTGATGGTCAAACGTTGTCGAATGTTATTTTCAAAGCCTATATTTTTATGATGATATATTCTTAGGAAATTTAATCGGATATTCGTCCGCCAAAAACTTACCAATTTGGAAACTATCACTGTGATTATTTCCGATTCAGAGAGTCGAATATGTCGGAAAGAGACGAAGATGTTCTGATTGGAATCCTGATTGAATTGGGCTTTTTGAAAGCATCTCGGTGAGATAGTTTCAGACAGCGTCATCTTCCTTGTTAGAATAGCATGTAAAAGGATTGGACGATTTTAATGTGGAAATAAGTTTCCTTATAAATAGGAAACGGTCATTAAGTTAAAATGAAAATACCTGCGACTGGTAAATTGGGTAAAGGTACATAACAGTAAAATTATATATTTCACAACGTTGTACATGAGCTGTAATTTGAAACTATACACACTAGTGCATACTTAAGAATAAAAAGTTTTTGTATTTAATAGGCATTTGTGTTTTATACTTTTAAAAGTCGGAATCTTCTGCATAACACACCTTAAACTGGTTCCATGTTGTAATAGTAATGCAATATTAAATTTTGCCGCTTACTAAAATCGAGACGAAGCAAAAAGTTTGAGATCGAAGTGAACCATTCACCTTCTGTCCGCCTGACAGAGCAAAAAGGCAAAATCTGAACACACAGAGCAAATGAGGACCAATCACCACTGGCAACAGCACAGAATTCAGCATCTGTTTCAACGGTGAAAGAACATCTAAAACAGGCCGACAGAAAGTGGGATGTCGGTTAATCCCTAACATTATAATGCTAATACAGAATTTCAAAGAATGCAAGAATCGATGCCTTTCGTCCCTAGAAAAATCCCCCAAACCAATTCCAAGTCATTGTTGTCCACTTGCACACCACATTCCTCTGAAATAAAAAAAAAAAATGGAGGAGTGAATTTATCGATTTAGACCTGCCAATGAAATTGCCAAAGGAAATATGCACACTTCTAGGTGGTTCTTCAGTGGAACCAATACGAAAGAGGAGACATTTAAAATTAGACAATGTAACTAAGCCTCTTAGCTCCTTGTATGCTCAGACCTTTGTTATATTTATGAACGTTATGCTTGACAAGCACTCACTAAAAACACGGAGATATTTAAGTATCTTAGGGACATAAAGTTTGCTTCAACAAACTTCACAGTTTTAGCCACCAGTGTTATTAGAATCATTAAGAGACTCGAACTCCCACCTCGTCTTAGGGTAATATAGACGATGAGTTGTATGTCTTAAATTACGCTACGGACTATAAAGAACCACGTTTTCTATAGACCAATGTCCTCTGCAATCTGTTGTCTCCTCTACAGACAGGCCTAACTGCAGGGCAAATACGAACAATAATGGTGGTGAGTACTGTTGGGTTCACAACAGGAATGGAGGGTGCAAGTTGTATCCGAAATGCCGTGAAATGGCATGCCTTCTCAGGCTGTGGCGGAAACTACCCTGTTGATTATTATCAGCGTGGAAAACAGGCATTTCCTTAGTAAGCTCTACGCTCGTCTGTAGTCCGCAATGTGTTTTGAAAATTAAATGGAACTTTGAAAAATCATCCCTCCAAACATATTGCTGCAGAACTTTTTTCTTAGATTTACAGAAGGTTTTTCTCTCCAGTATTGCAGGACCCTGATTTCCATGTGGCTTTCACAATCGAAAGAGTGTTCTTGATACATCAGAAATGTCATCTTCATTGGTCAAGGTTACGATGTATTAACTTTATCGACACCTTGGCAAATCGTTCAGATATTTCAGAGCTTTGTCATAGCGACATCTATTGGATTTCATGAGTTATTTCCCATAGTATGTAATGCCAACTAACCAATTGCGTGCAACAGCGGTGCAATTGAGTTCAAAATGATACTTTGTAAGTTTAACATCGAAAGGATGACTATATACTAGAGAGAAGCTATTACAGGTGTATTTGAAGGGAAGGATGTATTTGTACAAACACGGACTGGCAGTGGAAAACTGCTTATTTATGAGCTCATTTCAGCTGTGTGCTGCCCTTGTCTTGATCTTGTAGGAACAGTATTCAAATTTAACAGCTTGATTTTGTTTGGATGTGGTGGCTTGCCGCCACATCGAATGAAATTCACAGACCCGAAGCACCGAAATATCTAAATGATCTGCCATGGTGTTGATAGGGTTAACACACCGGAACCTTGGCTAGCGATGATGCAGAAATGTTGGAGGAAAATAAATAAATTAGGGTAGGGCGCATGGTTAGTCAGTCTGATTTTCGACAGTAGTACTCTTAGAGTCATTCTTCATTTATTCTATCCAGCTTCAGATAGCTATTTTCGCATAAATATGATGAAATATAAAAAAAAATCATCATGTAAAACAGTTAACGACTTTGCTTTTGCAAATGATTTTCAACGAATACCTGTGATTCATATCTGATAAAAAAAAGTTCCTGCCACGAAGTTTGTTGAAAACGACTACCGCCAACTTCCGAAACAGGTTCTTTCTTTAAAGGACGTAAACTTATCAAGTCTTAGCTAATCAATAACAATTTTGCACATTCTGAAATTTTCGCTTCAAAACTCATTCCGTAAACTATGTCCAACACTAACGCTATGCGGAATAAATGAATACAAGGTGGGTTTTATTATTCTTGATAAGTTTGCACGTGAGAGCATGACATAGAAAGCACGAGACTTTACGTCCTATCACTTGCTGTTTCGTGTTCCTCGACGATATCGAATGAGTGTTGCCTTATCGGAGGAATAAAGATTTATTTGAGAAAAGTTTGCTTCTGATCTGAATGCTTACAAATTGTGAATCGTGTATTTAATTGCTGTTGCCGAAAGGAACTCTGTCGTATGTCGCAAACTAAAATGAGTTACTATAGGTATACTATAAAATGAATGAATCATGGTACGCGAACAAATTTGAAGATGAACTATGAGTAATTTATACATTTATTCAAAACACTGTTCTTAGTGGAAGTGGTTGCGGGCTTAGTTTTTCTGCAAAGTGTCAAAATGTGCAAAAATGGTGTCATATCAGTAACATAGATATGTTGACAGTCTATTATATAAAATGCAACTTTCTGGTGTTACCTGTTTAGGCTCGTACAAAAGTAACAAAGAAAAGAGTGAATGCAACAAGCTTTGTAAAATTTAACAAAATAATTATTTCCCTAGAAAACAAGGTAAAAATAGGAAAAAGGACTTACGGTTTGTGAATCTAATCCAAAATTTAATCCTAGAATGAATAATATAAGTCCTATCACTAAAAGGTTCTAAATGAATCAAACTTGGAATCCCGATGAAGTTCCAAGATGGAAGGCGATGACGTCCTCTATAACCTGTCCTGTGTTGTTGTGTCAATAGTTACTTGTTGAATCACCAATTCCGGCTTTAGAATTCCAAATAATTTCCAATAAATGTCTTTGTCCAAGAATTTTGATAAAGAAGAGCACTTGTATGTTTTCCAGAGAAATTAATTACTAATTCCGAAAACTAGAAAAACTTAACTCAAACTGATCACAACACAAAATACCTCTGAGCTCCGAAGGTATAAATTTACGACTGACTATTTCACTATAAAAGTTCAGTTTTAGCCCCAGCTAAAATGTAATTCAGACCCACGTGATGGGGTCACGTGATCACTTAGTCCGAGCGACGCAAAAAAAACCCCTACAAGTCAATTATCACGTACTCTAGTATAGTCTTAGTTAGGCCAAGTATGACCTTGATTATGACCAATGATTTTCACTCTGTGTTTACCAATTCTGAATCAAGATCAGGAACTTGGTCAACTAAAAATACAATGTAGCAACACTACTGCGTTTTAAATCAGGCTAAAAAGAACTGAACTGAATTTTCTGGAAAAATGATAATTCCAGTGAATAAAGTTATCATTACAATAACATGTAATGAAATAAAAATAAAATAAAAAATTTAAAACTAACACAAAAATAATTAAATTACATATACGTAACACTGAAAATATATTTTTAGCCAAACAAACTTTATGGGCACTTTTCTATCGGACAAATACAAACGTTATTGCCCAAAAACAATGAGCAAAACCGCAGTGAAACAGATCTAATTAGTACATGGCCGTAACAGTGAGATTTTACTTCATAGATGTTATTGGTACAATACGAAACCTCCATAACTGGTATTAAATTTAGATGTGGCTTTTAGTCCCTTTGAAGAAACCTTATTTTCGTGTTTTGAACTAATCGGTGTATTTCTTTAAGGTGCAATTTTCTTCATGATTCATGAATTTCAGTTCAACATTGAATTCACTTCATCTGACTTGATGTTTCGTTCTTAATATTTGTGTCCACTTTGATGTCTTCAGCTTTATCGATACTTGGCAACGTACTTAGTCGTGGGATTATTGGTTATCACATTTACACTACTGTGCTATGATCTGTCTACAAGCAATCGCATTCATTAAGAATGTAATTTCACGTCTCTATAAATCAATAGTATCCATGACAGGGGTGAAAAATTCTTTTGATTTGGATACTAGATATGTAATAGACGAATCAAATATTTTCTATCAATCAGTAAACAAAATAAATGGATAATTCATGAACAATACATGAAATCTTCCCCAACTGGAAATATCATTTTTCCACAACATTATACAATTTATATAATATTTTCAACAAATACTGACATAAAAGTGTGAAAATTATATTTCAGTAAGCATTTCACCTGATCATGTGGATTTAGTCTGGAAAGCGTTCACTCCATGCAACTTATATAAAGCATGCATGGTTTGTTACCTATATGATTTAAAGACCTTTGCAAAATAGCCAATCATTTGGCATTCAAAGCTATATTCAAAGGATGACTTGATCCGCTCAGCTGTCACAAAAAATTTATCAACCCAAGTATAAAATAGCAAACACAAAAACTTCAGTATTACTCACTTTTGCCATGGATACTAAAGACGAGGAGAGAAGTCTACAATATAAAGCTTATATATGAGCGTGACCGTACTAGAAACAACTAAATATATTTGAACTAATTTGAATGGGGTATCGATGAATAACATTGGCATATGAAAACTAATAATTTTACGAGGTAAATTAGGAAAGATGGATTTAATGAATTATTTATATTCTTATTTTGTGAGGTAGTATAACTCGTGACCCATGTAAACTTAAGTCTTGCACAGCCCTATATTTATTGAAGTAATCAACTTTTATTCGGACCATAACATAACCAGTTTTTCTTTTGTTTTTGGGGTGGGTTTTTTTTTTCTTTTTTTCTTTTTGTATGAACAGGGGAAGTGAAGGTATGTTGGAACTTGAAATGTGTGCATGGAATACCAATGCCCAGCCACATGACTGTATGGTTAATAATCTCCGAGAAATTAAAGATAACAACAAACTTTACCTTTGTGTGACGGATGAAAAACTGGACAAGGTCACACTGTTTGACCCTTTCACATTTTTGAGGGGGCATAGAACAAAATGATTCTCTCTTACACCTTAGACTAGTGAGGGAAAAACTGATTAACCTTGCAAATAGTCTATGTTATATGTCTGAGTGTTGCTTTAGAATCAAGGCAAGCCCATGGGAGGCAACCATATCCTATATGAACAGGAAAAGCCGGTATTGGATGGACTACGGCCATCAAATGTTAAAGTGTCATTAGAAGCTTACCAGAGTACATTTAAGAGAGATTTTGACTATGTGGAAAATTTAAATGGAATTACACTTATTTACTTATTTCGATTGCACTTATAACTTTCTACAAATTTGTTTAAGTTGATAAATGGAATAATTTTTACGTGATAGATTAAAAAGAAATCGGCATTTATCTATAAAATCTGGGTGACACCATTTTAGCCCCCAAACTTGTCTATCTCAGCTGATTGAGATATGAACATTTTGAATTCATTACGTCTTCTGGACACTTTCGACTTCATTTCTTACATACAATGAACGTTTGTCTTTCTATATTAAAAATGCAAAGTTTCAAATACAATTTCTACATTGATGAAATTATTCACTCCGTATCATATACTGTTACTCTATAATACATTCGTCGAGATTAGGGAAATTGAGACTAACTCCGCGACCCTCTGGGCATTAGACATGTTTATTTTATATACACGGAAGTCGGTAATAAAATGAACGGATCTCATCCACACTGTTGAAATCTTTACATCTTAAATAATTTTCATTCAGGTATAGACAAATGTGAAAATGCGGTTACCTACCCTGTCTGCTAGAGCGCGCCGCTGCATACTTAGAACTTCCGGTAAGTACATAGAACGAGCAATTGACTAAAGCTATAATTGCTTGTGATGGTACATATGTATAAGTGCATGTGTTCACATGCCTGTATGTTGGAGTAATGTTATTAGTTATCTTAGATGCACATGTTTTACACAGAATTTTAATTTTCATTATTGGATTGCTGGTATTTTTGTATAAAATGTATACCTCTAATCTGTCACTGAATGTACTAATGCTAAGGTGAACTAGTTATACGTGTATAGATGAGAACATTTTATTTAATCAAAGAAGCCAGAAAATTCAGCAACTCACTCTTTAATTTCTTTCATTTATTATGTCATTCATTCAAAGATATGAAACGCTTATTATGTCATTGACAAGCAGAACTGTAACAGCAACAGCTATGTCAATTTTTTTTTAGGTATCCACATGTGATTGGGTAATGATTTTTAACTTTATTAGTGCAAGTAATACGTTTGATGTATGTTAAATGTTAAACATTGTGATTTAAATATCAACAAAATCATGCAATGCTAAACAGAATTTGACTGTGATGTTTTCAGCATATATATGAATACAAATATACATTATGCACATCGCGAGTGTGTAAGACTGTGTAAAATTGTGAGTGTGTAAGACGTCTGTGTAAAAGGAGTGTGGTGTTGATAGCCAAGTACCAGTGAATCAACTGTTCACCCATAGTAATATTTTAGTGTACATACAACATGCATTACCTAGGATAATATAATCATTCCAATTAAAAAAGTCACGGAACATGTTTTACCTAAACGTTAGTAGCTCTCTACTAATGTGAATGCACACTTTTATTTCTAACCTCGATACATTCCTGAGACAGAAAGAAAATATTAACAAAATATCTTAATGATTATAATAAAGACACAACTGGAATACTATATATTTTATAACATTTGACTATTCTTTAAGCACTAATGATAGGTGTAAGTCTTGCACAAATTTTCCATAATTTTATGACTGATTGGCCAATGATATTGGCATCACAACCTGCATCAGTCTGAAACATTGTATCTTCTCGAGCTTTTTGAAAGTGTATCCATGGATTAGCAATGTTTTTAGTCTGTAGTACTTTGCGCTTGGATAGCTTCTTATTAATTTTAAAGGGTGGAATGATGAGATCTATACCTTTTGGGGTGGTTAGGTCTGATATAAAAAAAAAAATGTAATTGTCTGCTATAACGGCATCACCTTAATCTCATAGGTACAAAATGCCACACAAGGTAGTAATTTGCTTGTCTCACTATTTTGCTCCGCTTCTTTCAAATTTTTCGTATTTCCGGGAACGACCTGTGAACCTGTGCAAGGATAAATTTTGATTAGCTATACCTTTCTCGACCTTTATGTTCGATTTCTTCATCAAATATATTGTTCAGCTCAAAATATATGCTTTAAATTCTATTGGCTGCAGAGAATGATTGCAAAATTATATTTAATTAAATTATTTTTGCTGACTCGCATAATGACGTCAAAGAGATCGCTATGTGGAAAGGCAAGACTCAAGACCGGATACAAAAAAATATGAGCGCCATCATTTTAACCCACCCACCTCTCTCTCTCTCTCTCTCTCTCTCAACCCCTCTGACATTATCTTAAATTGCATTAGAATCCAATGTAAAATAATGTTGATGTGTGATGGAGAGCTGTGGAACATTCCAACTTTGTTAAGTGCAATTTTGTCATTTTTTACTTCGAATTCTACCCAAATCTCGAAAACCTTCACGTCGCCCATTGCTTTTGAATAATATGTAGTTTTAGCAAGTCCTCGAGTAAAACAAATTAATTAACGATCAAAAAAGTATCACCAGTGGCAGGAATAAATAGCGTATATAAACTAACAACAAATGTCGCTTTCACTGTGCAAATAAAATTCGGAATTTTGGACAACATATGCTATTTATCTTCTAAATCTCAAATTATCACGTACTTATTCACGTACAGTGCCTCTTCACTCTTTCGATAGGCGGGCTCTTAAGTCTCGTCATTGCTAATTCATTTTTGAAATATGTCTGAAGCAAACGAATTTCTTCCAGTAAATTGGCTGAGGTCTAGTTCTACAATCTTAAATGTAACTATTGTTGCTTTCGGCGGGTATTTTATCTACAGAATTATCATTTTCATCGTCTGGTTCCATTATCATTGGTCAGTGTTCAAGAAAGTACAAGGGCCCACGGACTTTCACTGGCTTTACGGGAATTTGCACGTGGTATGTCTGCCTGGTCCTTTTATCTCTTTCCATCTATTTGTATATTTATCTTTCTTTCTTTTAAAATCCTCAACTCAGCTATACGAAAAATTCTTCAAGTGAATATTGGAATATCATCTCCGTAAGATTTTTGCAGAAAGTATTATCCCAGTACATGTATATCTGCCTTGCGCACATTTATAGCTACATTGCATTACCTGTTAGTTTTTCTTTGTGTGTCTGGATTTGTTTTTCCATGGTTGTCACTTCGTATACCATTCTATCTCTTGAAGAAGTCGCCGACCATAACCATCCAGTTCTTTTTCCGTGAGACGTGGTTTCATGGAGTGAATTGTCTAACGCTGAACTTCCGTTCAGAGGAATCAATCCGTAGATGAATGAAATCCAGTCAAAAGTTACTAAAACAAAACTATTATTATCAGTTACATGCCTTATGAAAACGTGAGGAATGTCAGACTGATGCATGGCTTTAGATGTGTTATGAAAACGGGTGGAATATCTGATAGATGTGTTATGAAAACGGGTGGAATATTCTATTGTTGTGTGGCATTAGATGTGTTATGAAACGTGAGAAATATCTGATTGATGTTAGCATTAAATACTAAGAAAGATTTCTTGAACTAAACAGCTCAATAATTTTGCCTTCCTTCGTCGAAATTCGGATGTCATGTAATACATCATTTTTGTCTCGTCCGGTTATCGGTCTGTCCATGGTTATTATTACAACCACTGAATACAGTTTCGTACTCTTTGAAATATAAATATAAGCAATACATGTAAATGCAAATTCTCGCATTTGTATGTTTCTGCTTATATGTTTGATATATTTATGGCACTGCTTCTCTTACTGGTTAATGATATGTTTGCGTTTGTTCCTTATACGACATAGTTGATGGTTTTTCAAACTGTCCACTTCTTCCTGAGAACTGGAAGTTACTGTACAGATGCTTTCTCTTGAAGCAATTCCTTACTGCTAGACCTTCATTAAATGTAATACTTTTTAGTCGTGATTACATTTTATATGTTACAGTTTCCCAAAGACTGTGGAGATGATGTTAAAATTGGCTTTATCCTGAATCTTGGCAGGAAGTATCCAAAATATTTTCGGTTGTGGAGAGGTCCATTCAATCCAACTATTATTGCCCATCATCCCGACACCGTGGGAAAAATTCTTAAAACATCAGGTAATTTATTTTTGAGAGAAACTCTCCTGTTTGATAAAAATGCTGCTAATTTGGATGTAGCGTATTGTTTCCATATACCGCTCCGAAATCAATCACCTGTTGTTTGGGGGTGGGGTGGGGGTCTTTTTCTTATTTGTTGTTGCTGTTTTTTATGGCAGCTGCAAATGTCCTTAAACCAGGGGAAGTTAATCATCAGAAATGAAACTCTAGATTTTAATTGAGTCCGTATACAGTGATTGCTCGTAATGAATTATATCTATAGCAATGCTAGAGGGGTCCATGTCAAATATACTTTGAATAAAGCTATTTATTGTCAAGTAAGTTGGTTGTCGTTGGTCCTTTTGGCCCAAGTTTATACGCCAAACATTGATTTTATTTTTGTGCAGCAGTTTATTCAAATAATCAAAGTTGTAGGATGTTAAAGATTAGAAATTTAGATGTTAGGAAAAATGTAGACCTAGTGAAGAAAAAAATTTTGACTGCTTATTCTGTATTCTTAATTTTGATTAAGAATACATTTAGATTATTGATGTATCATGAGATAATTATTCTTGTGCCAGTATAAGTATATAAAACTTTTTAAATCAAGGTCAGCTAATTGCCATTTATGTTGTCTGCAGGCATTTTGTGTTGGGTGATTGAAATGAAGGATTCATGACTACGGTATGCAGTTTCAAGAATGAAATTAATATTTAATGCACAAAATACGTTAGAAGAATGATTTCCATCAAGCGTATTTATGAAGCACGGGTAAAAATATTAGTCATGTAAACTGACTTCCCGGCTTGGTGCGGCGTTTGTCAATAAACTATCTGTAACAAACATCCAAAGCTCTGCCCAATCTGAGTAGCCAGCCAGGTATAAATGTTTACCGTATTACATCTTTTTTAAGGTATAGTTTGGTTGTTAGAATATACCCCCAACGGATTGTGTCACCAGGTCTGTTATGCCTGTAATACATGTGAAAATACAAGTCTTTATAACTCCTTACCACTTTACAAAAAAAAAACCTTCGCAACTTAATTAAATGTTTTCTTTCAATCATCATTATTTTGTTTTAAAAACGACGATGCTAATTCGTGGAAGTGTCTTACACATACAATTTTAGGTGTCAATGGAGGTTTGATATTATCCATATCGTGATGATGGAAGATAATATAGCATTTTTATATTAAAAGAAATAGGAGTTGCTTTATTGATATGGTGACATATTCGGGAGTGTTGTGTAATGTGTAAAGGCAGCGTATCCTACATTCGTAACTATACAACAGAAATATAACATTACAAGGTTAAAATTACAAGAGACCAGTAGAAGCAGCATTTGGAATGAGTCTGCAATCAAAAGCATCAACATTTATAAACTCTGTTATCATTGGTCACACTTCCCTGAGATGGTTTTGAATATACACGTATATATAATATAACGTTATGTACTCGGAGTAATATCCATCCTTTCCTGCTTAATGTCTTCTTTCCCACTCCTTTTCAATGCAATGGGGTGAAGAAGTTATGAAACTCTGCGATTTTATTCAAGTCAAGAATCCTTGCTGGAGTATATGTCAAAATATCCCTCATTAATATTGATAGTATAATTCTGCACAAAGGCAAGAAGCAACTCGTTATGGGAAGGTAATCTGGAAAAGACAATGTTTATTATTGAAATATTCCGTGGAAAATTCAAGCATTTTTCTGTTTTAGGTAACTGGCGGAATTTTGCATGATTTCATCTTGCTGTGTTGTATCTTGGTTTATCTACGTATATCATGTTTAGATAACAAATACTGAAGATACAGATTTTCAAGATATCAATCGCGTATTTGGTTTACATCACATTAATAGCATATTGCGTCATCTCGGGGTAAACTTTAGAAGCTACCTGTTTGATTGGAAGTTTAAAGCTCAGGCATCTACAAAGAGTACCAGGTGTCCACAGGTGAGTAGGAGAATTCATCAATATTTCTCAAAGGACGTTCGGTTTTAAACTGTATACTTAAGACCTTTTGGAAATGAATAAGAAGCTTCACGCCGTACTTGTTCCAAATGACCAACGAGTCTTTTTAATCAATATTTTTTGTAACTGATAATTATTTGGTAAGTTTATGACTAGAATTCAGAAAACACAATAGTTATTTTGTTTCCAACAGAAATCCATTCGTCTCGGCACTAAATAACCTACTTGTACTGCTGTTCCGTAAAGCCCCAAACCACACCAACAGAAATCAACCTATTAGAATCGGAAAAATATATATTTTATTGGACTGAATTAAAAATAATATACATAATAAGTGGCATACTAGAGGTAAATGGCATCCTGGGCGACGATTATGGCTCAAAGGGCCAGAATACAAGGCCTGAAATTTTTATCAGCTGTTTTGGCGTCCCAAGATCTCTGGCGACCGCCCCGTCCGCCACCCTACCCCCCTACACAGTTAGTACACTACTGTACAGAATTTACAAAGATAAAATATTGTTTGCCAAACAGTTTGTCTTTTCCATAAGTCAACTATCCCAACCTCTTCAGGGTGGATGCCTTATTCACCAAAGGCATTACAAATTTGGCTACATTAAAAAGGTATTAGTTTATAAAATAAGAGAAAAAGGAATTTCATTGTATCGTTGTTTTCGTACCCCATTTCAGACCCGTAAAACGTAACGGGAGCAATAACAGTATAAAAAGGTTGCAATATGATAGCCACATGTAAACAACTTTTCATTTTATTAGTATATAATACATTTCCTGTTCAACAACTTTGGTCTGCCTTTTTTTTTAAAAAAAAAATACTCCTTTGTAGATATGTAAAACTTCATCAACAACATTTAGTTGCTGATCATTATAAGAAAATGTTAGTTTACTATTAGAGTTGTTTTCACTGGAAACATATGACTCCGTCTTTGATGCATTAGCCTCAAGTTTCCAAGTTTTGCAATAAAAATCCATTGCATTTAAATCATTCTGAAGCTGTTATTGTTTACTCTGCTAGGACATCAAAGCCATTAGCGTAAAGGGGGAGAATAGAACAAAGTGACATCAGGGTATAGTGGGTAAATAGGACACCAGTGACATCAGTGTATTGGGGGTAAATAGGACACCAGTGACATCAGTGTATGGGGGTAAATAGGACACCAGTGACATCAGTGTATGGGGGGGATAAGACACCAGTGATATTAGCGTATAGAGGGTAAATAAAATACTTCAGCATCATCATTACATAATCAAGTCCAACATAGTCTTTCTATGTGATGGAGTGTACAAGAATAATGACAACCAGCGAAACGGGGCTTGTGACAGAATTTCCAATTGTCTAACTCTAAAATTACCTTAAGCAAATCTAAAAGTACCCAGTCTGACACAAGACTAGACTTAGCAATTAAATATAAATTATAATTGATATTAAATATGTCTTCCATTAATGTTAAGACGTAGCAGACCAGAAATCCGACTTTAGTCTGCCTCGCCCTTTCATAACTTATTCTAATGCAGAAGAGATTATTATTAATATTTCAGAGCCAAAGCCCACGGGTTTTGGTGGCACCTACAGGTTCCTATTACCTTGGTTAGGACCGGGTTTGTTGATAGCCAAAGGAAGCCAGTGGTCAAGATCAAGACGTCTCCTTACACCTGCATTCCATTTCGACATCCTCAAGCCATACATCGCCATATATAATGATGCAGCTAATATACTGATGGCAAGTATCATTGCTAAATTTTAAAAATAAATATAACGTCCATAAGCTTACAGAACATGCTGCTATTGTGTCAAGCAAACTTTAAATTGTGTCGGCTCTATAACTAATAACAAATTCGACAATACTTTCTTGGAAATGGAAAGCTATTTCTTGTACAGTGACTGACTGCATGGAACATTCAACAAAGCATTAAGGTTTACGTTCCTGATTGATAACTTAATGCATTGAAGTGCAAAATCTCTTCGGCGCAGACCTTTCCGATTCATTTAAGAGGATGGTTGAATTAGATAGGTATATATAAATTATTGTGCCTTTCATGACAAGGCTAGTCAAATATAAAGCCAGGTTGTTTATAGGACTACAAACTATGTTCGATATTGTGTTGATAAGGGTTTAGTTTGCTTTAGAAACACGACTGATCGTGGATACTCTAATTTCATTTGATCAGATTCTCGCGTGACTCGTGGAGATTTACGCTGAACGAGAGCACGGTAAAGGGTTATGAATTAATTATTACAGATAAGTGGCGGTGATTTCTTTGTTCTTTCTGTTTTCTTCTGATTGTATCATGTTCTTTAGAGGTCGTATAAAGTATTGGTGCCATTGCGCGCAGTGCTGCCCTCTTTTGTGTAGCCAGTGAATTACTGTCACAATCAGTTTGTACAATTTTAATAAAAACCTGTATTGCCTATACATTTTTCATGTGGCTGGTGCAAAACATAGAAAACAGAAAATTGGATAGTTGTATATTTACATTTTTAACAATGCTTACTATACCTATCAATCAATCAGCAACATTACTAGACTTTTTGTAAGCCTGTTTTTGAACGTTACAAACATTTACCAGACTCTCAAATTGTGAAGATCTCAAGGAACCACTCAAAAGGTCTGGTTGGACGAATCTCTCTCTCTCTCTCTCTCTCTCTCTCTCTCTGAAAAGGCAAAGAAACGTGTGTTGCATTTGGGAAGCATCGTTTTATCCAAACTCGATATGAGTTTTAGGCAAGATAACTAGATTTTTAATCATGAGATTTCTATTGGTTTTAATGATGCTGGGTTGCAAAGATAATTTAGAGGAACTTATTTTTGTACATTAGAGATATTACTAAGCATTTATGTTGAATAAGAAGAGACACTTGCAAATATTAATTGTTGTTATTGCATTGCTACTACTACTACTACTACTACTATTACTACAAATACTAATACTAATAAAGTAATAATAATAATAATAATAATAATAATAATAATAATAATAGCTGCACTATAATATGGAACTCCGAAATTGCAGAAGTTGGGATAAGAACATGTCCGTGAGATGGATTGATTTCATTAAAGAAGGCGTATGACTAGGTTCACCACCTAAGGATCCTGCAGTGCCTAGAGCTGAATGGGATAACCAGAAACATACGCAGAGTCATTGCTAATATAATGATGTCTTTCAGAATCCAACTCACGATTGAGAAGTCAGCATTAAACGAGGTATGTTACAAGGGGATTCACTATCGTGATCGCACCGATTCCACTATCAAGAATACTTAAACAACGCCAGGCAGGATGTCAACCGAAGAAGAACCCCACAACATCAGTCACGGACTGTTCATGGATAGACTGAAATCCTATGGGCAAAATGAAGCTGAAATCGATTATCAGATTCAGTCAGCATGGATTGTAACCCCTGACAACCAGATGGAATTTGGAATTAACCAATGAGCGGCTCTAAGATTCAAGCATGACAAAAAGAAGGCATCAAGCTCACATACAACCGGAGATTGTAACAACTACAGGAAGATGGAAACTACAGTTACTTATGAGTTCTGGAGGCAGACGGCATAAAACATAACGAAATGAAGAGTAAAATTCGAAAGGAGTACTTTCAAAGAGTGAGAATAGGACTAGACTAGACATTAAATGTGGCACAAGATGTCGCGGCTGTCATTATCGGGTACGCAGATGTCATAGCTGATTCCAACCTAGATTGAACAGAAAGGTAGTGAGAGGAAAACCAAAATGCTGATGTCCATTACCGAGGCACAACACTCGACAGCTGACGAGTGCAGGCTGTACCTGCCAAGGAAGATTGTTGATAGAAACCGGGTAAGTGTTCAAAACTGTGTGAGGTAGAAGAAAAGAGCCGGGCAAAATATATCAGGGACACTGATGAAGATTTCCTAGCCTCATTTCTAGGAAGAAGCCATTCCCATAAAGAACGAAGCAAGCAAGGATTGCAGACAGAGTAGACGCAACGAAAGAACAGAAGAATGGAGGAGAAAACTCGACAAGGACATAGAACAATAAAACAAAAGAGGGCTCATCGAGATGGTTTCGACTGAGATATATTATAAAAGGAAACGATAAGGAATGGTTATAGCAGCGCAACAGCTGATACAAGGTGAAAGTCAGTGTATACAACCAAGTAGACCCACCATTGTCCAGAATGTGTAGGTATCAAGACAAGACGGTCAATCAAATGGTCATTGAGTTCGGCAAGCTCGCCTAGTGAAAGTACGAAAATCAGTATGAAAACCTAGGCCTATCAGTACACAGTGATCTCAGTAAGAATCATGGGTTTGAGTGCAACACCAAGTGGTACAATTACAGATCAGAACAAGAAAACAGTGAATGCCAAATCCTACACCCTCCTTGTGTTGAATTTTCCCGGGAATCAATGTGATTTATTCCTTACTCCAAATGCAACCCGTCCACAATGTTTTCTCTAGGTCTGTGATGTAGAACTATTGGTATTTTGGAAAAAGATTTTTCTTCCTTCACATTGACTTTGACTTTTGACCCCCACAACAATATTCTTCTTCCATATCCCAAGTACAAGTCATTCATAAATCTGATTCAGGTATGTGACGTAGAACTAATATTGTTATCCAACACTATTCTTCTTCTTCTATTCACCGTGACCTTGACTCTAGCCCCAAAATCAATAGGGTTCTTCATTAGTCCAACTGAACCCCAACTACAAAGTTTGGTCCATGTCTGTGATGATAAACTAATATTATTGTGCAGAAATCATTTTTAGTCACTGTCACACTAACTGTTACTTTATTATCTCGAAATAGATTCTGTTTTACTCCACGCGCAAGTCATCCACAATGTTTAGTCTAGGTATGCGATGCATAAATAAAGTTATTGTGTGGAAACATTTTTCCTCCTTTAGTCATAGTGGTCTTGACCTTTGACCTCAAAATCGACAGGATTTTTCCTTGTCCCACGTGCAAGGCATCCGCAAAGTTTCTGGAAATTGTAGCAGATGGAAACGAAATTGCAAACAGACAGACAGGCTCACAGACAAGATCATAACATAATGCGGATGCCGTATGGCAGGCTTATAAAAATCACCTGAGAATATTGAATGAAAAATCCTGTGGGGTTTCAGCATCTAAGACATAATACTCGTAGATAAGGAGAGGAACCTGATCTACATCATTGAGATTGCAGTACATGGGGACTCCCATGTCGCAACAAAAGAAAAAAAAAAATTAAAAAAATATAAAAAAAAAAAATAAGAAGAAACGGCTCATAATTATTCGCTGGCTTGAGAACTCACAAGGGTGCGGAAAACGTTGATAGAGACTATACCAATTGTTCTAGGAGCACAAGACTTATACCAAACAAGGAGACAGACTACGGCAGCTCGCGATGGCACCAAGGCCATACTTACCACAGAAAGCTCATAATAGAAAGGATCCAAAGGAAGGTCCTTGAGATCTAACGACACGGGAAGTACCCTGAATCCAGGTGACGACAACACCAGGAACAATACCACCAAGAGGCTGTGGACAAGAGTAGTAGTAGTAGTAGTAGTAGTGGTAGTAGTAGTAATAGTAGTAGTAGTAGTAGTAGTAGTGGTAGCAATAAGGAGTCGTCCATATATGACGTCACGCAGTTTTTGCCAATTTGTTTACACCCCCCGTCCCCCTAGTCACACCTCGTCACAAAAACCCAGAGCCCCCTCTATGTGACGTCATAAATCTCTTACTCCTTCCCCCCCTTTTTCTCCCACAATTTTTTGTAATACCGAAAAGTAAATGTAATGTAAATCAGTTAACTAACATTTGATATATTGATTCCCTTTGATGTGCGGCGTCCCAGCGCGACACAGGGCCCAAACTTGGCCCTACTCAACTAATGACATTTGTTGTTTTTTCACATTAAAAAAAATATTAAAAGATTAAACGTTCACTGCGGAATGAATAACGTCTTTCAACTTGCTAAACTCCTGTGCCTTTTATCTCGTCAGACTGTTGTCTGGATGGTGATAACTTGTTAGCCTATTGTTTTACTTTTCCAAACTCTAAGTTTAATCACCAGTAGGTCTGCAGTTTATTTATTTAGGCTACATTTTGTTTTTAAAGTGTGAATTACATTATATTAAAAAAAGAATTACATAATTAAAAAACCAATAGTTTCAACCAGTTAAAGGTTATAACAAATACCCAATATTTCATCTGAGATAACAAATGTTAATATAAATTGTCCACAAAAGAGTTGTTATCTATTGCAGATAAAAATGGACTGAGGATGCAGGTCACAAAATCTTTTTGTTCTGACATTATTTTTGAAAGAAGCCTTCCATACTCATATTTATTGTGACATCATATTTCTTCAACCCCCTCCCCCCCTCGTCACACTTCATCACAAACTTTTGACTCCCTCCACCCACCACCTGACGTCATATGTGAACGACCCCAAATAATAATAATAATAATAGAAAATAGTAGTAGTAACAGCAGAAGCAGTAGTAGCATAAAATATGTAAGTTAAATATGAGTTGATGGTTTTAAATCCAATAATTTTCTGCCAATAAAACTGGATGTTTCCTCATAAAAAATACGCTATCATTTGTGCATGTGAAGGATTCTTACAATCAAGTGCTATTACCAATGTGTTTCGTAATTTATTGGTATGACTGCATGTTTTGTGGTGCTTGTAAACAAATGTAAATAAGAAATAGTTACATTTAAGATAGTCCGTGAATTAGTGGATTTTCCAATGGGAAATTATTTTGATAATTCATTGGAGAGAATCTTCAGTTTTATTCTTTCCCTTAAGAACTTTGTTTACAACGGTCATCGACAACGTTATGAGCTCCGTCATGTTGTCAATAGCTTGGACCACTTGCAGTATGTTGACGTGTCACGCAAGAGAACCATTTTGAATCACACTGTGAAATTCTTGTTTCAATTTTTTTCTCCAAGTATGTGTATTCTTACCTTGAATTAGGAAAGGGAATATTACTACTCATGTCAATGTACATATGACACAGAGGACTTAAACGGTAAACAGCTGGCATTAGAGTAAAAGAAAATCTCCTTTTCAGTATAGTATACACTACAGCGAGTCGACACGTTAAAGCATAAAACATAAAGAATCGTATCTAGATTCTTTATGTAAATAATAATAATAATAATAATAATAATAATAATAATAATAATAATCTTCTTCATATTATTATTATCATTATTATTATTATTATTATTATTATTATTATTATTCTCCTCAATAGTAGTAGTAGTAGTGGTAATATTATCTGTATTATATAGGAGAAGCTGGCTCCAGTAGTTGATACTGGGAAGCCGTTTGATGTGTTCCAGGCCATTAGTTCGTGTACTCTAGATGTCATCATGCGATGCGCCTTCTCATATCATACCGATTGCCAGAGACAGAAGTAAGTATCTTCCCCTCGACAAACTTTCTGTAAGATAATAAACTTTACTAGATACCGTATCTTCCTCGAAGTAGCTACGCTAAAACAAGGGGAAGGGGATAACGCCAGATTAAGAGGATCATCTGCAATTAGGATATTACGTTGTTCGTTTACTCATTTTAAAACGTACTTTAAAACTATAATAAGCCATATATGCAAGATTTGTTGGTTTATTTTACTTTGCATAAATACCCATAATTCCATGCAAGAAGTATCACGTGAGTGCACAGTACTTTGCAAAAATAGACCCATTTTGGATTCTGGGTCCAATGTTATTTCTTAAAAACTGTTTAGAACTTATCACACACACCCCTCCATATCTATTGTTGCGTCGTTAGAGCACATCAGACAATTTGGTAAATATAATAGTATAATCCCATATATCGTGTGATTTTGCCAGTATAAGACAAACGTTCTACGTATGACATAACGTGCAAGAATACAAAAATAAACACACCGCCATATCTTGTAATCTAAAGATAAATGTAATATTTCCTATCATACTTTCTTTCCAACCTGTCATTTCATGACAGGGCACTGTATATGTTTTTGATGCAATGATGCTTCTCTCCTATCAAGAAAGTTTGAAAACGGAGAGAGAGAGAGAGAGAGAGAGAGAGAGAGAGAGAGAGAGAGCAGATTATCCACCAGTCATTTTTTTATTGCAGAGAAACACATCCCTACGTACAGGCTGTTCAAGCCCTGACGGACATAGTGGAATATAGAGGCAGGTAAGCAAACACAGATTACAACAAACAGAAGTTACTACATGACATTTTTAATGCCGACTCTGAGAAAGAATTTTGGATTATTCTTTCCTGAGTATTGACGCTACGAACCGTTTATTTTTTAGTGCCTTTAATAAGGACCAAGTTCAACGAAGCCTGCAGAACTCTACAGTAATCATCTTTTTATCCAGCCGTCCGTAAACTCATACGACGTGTATGTTTACCTACTCATCCAGTTCGAAATAGCCACAGCATGCCCACCACTAACGCATTACAGTCTCAGCTTATTATAAAAGCCCGGAGATTCAACTCAATGAAATGTTTTGGTCCGAGTTTTACCAAAATGTCTCAAAATTTCGTGCTCAAATTGAGATTGTATAATATCTTTCTTATTGCTTGGCTGATTTCTTTCTTCACTAAATATTTAACAGGCGTAAGAAATTAAAACAGTCATACAATTATTAATTTCTTTAAAGAATTCACGTCTTATATCTAAGGAAAGTACGAGGATTTTCGCAAATTTAAGGAATCATTAACACTTTTGTAAAGAATAAAATGGTTTCCATTTGTTAAATTTCTAACTAAAATATTTACGCATTTTTTCCACTATCTCTGCCTGTGACAAAATATTGATATTGCTAGAGGTTTCCACCACGGATATTCATAACAGATACAATATTGAATTTAAGCAGAAGAAACAGCATTCCGGTTGTTGGATATTTCTTTGGAGGGAGTATACAAAACTGTATTGGATGTGGAAGTGGTGCTAAAAATAGAGAAATTTACCAGTGCTAATTTGCATTCAGTTGGCTGTAGTTACTAACTGATTGGATGCCTTTGTGACCGAATATTTGCATTATTTGATTTTGAAGACTACTCTGGTCAGATAGCTTCTGTCAATTTGGAGGGAGGCATTTATCAACATTTTTTTTTTAAAAGAGAGGTGAGTTTATTTTTTGTTATGGGGTGGGGATGCGAGTAACAGGTTTGGACATTTAGTCCTCTATTTACTGATCGATACTCTTAATTTCATTTGTAACGAGCCACGCAAGTATGAAATTAATGAAATGACTTCAAGGGACGGACAAATATTGAAAATATTAATTGTCTGTTTCAGAAATCCTATCCTTTATCCAGATTTCATATTCTACCAGACCGAAACTGGTAGGAAATTCTTCAAATATTGCAAGTTTGTTCACAGTGTAGCAGAGCGTGTTATAAATAGACGCAGGGAAACTTTGGTATGATGAAGGTCTTGATAAGATCGTTTTGCCTATTTACTCACGTAATATTCTTCTTCTTAATTTATTCCCTATATTGTTCTCGTAATCAAGGAAATTCTCAACAATTTGATAATGACGCCCCAATAACTACAAGACAACACAACAGGGCACACATATAAAGATAATTAACTTTAGTGATAATGAAGAATAGAATGTATGCATATAAATAGTGAGACAAGTCATAACTTTTTAATAGATGAATGAATACACCATAAGAACAGAGTGGATCCGATCACATTGGGAACCTTGTGAATTATGTCCAAATGTACCTTAGTCATTTTTAGTTGACAGCTGTTTTGTTTGCAATTTACAGAAAAAGCACTAATATCAAAGTTTGTTCAGGACCAATGCCGCTCTGTTCTCCATCTTGATTTAATGCAACCTTACGCTACTTGGCATATTAGTATTTTGTATATATTTATGTTTTCATAGAAAAGTCAGTAAAAATGTCAAATGCCAAAGTAATTTTGAATAAAATAATATTGACTGTCACTGTCGGCATCATTATAGTATTTGAGTGTTCTGGACCTATTTTGGAATTTATGAACTCTTATGTTTTAACTTACTTTTCTTAGCGTATTAACACCTTTATGTCTGCTACAAAGAACTGATTTCTCTTTCGTACTAATTCCAAACATTTAATTCATAATTCTGAACAAAATAACTAACTGACTAAATAAATAAATAAATAAATTATTATTTAATACAGGAGAAGGAGTGTGTCTCGAGTAGGAAATTGTTGGATTTGGTAGACATACTGTTAACAGCTAAGGATGAAACTGGCGATGGATTGACTCCGCTGGAAATCCGGAATGAGGCAGACACCTTCATGTTTGGAGGTAAATATTGTATAACAAAGCAGACAATCAAATACATTTTTCGTTCTTAGCTAGCCGTTCCAAGAGAGTGGAAAATATTCAAATACCCATAGAAAACTAGTGATTTATAGCTAATACACAAAATTAGAAACGCTTCTGATGGTATACACTGTCAGTTATATTGTATTCTAGTATTCCTTAAGTGTGCAGAACAAGCAATAGTTTTCCAAAATTACACGTCAATTAATTATTTCTTTAAAACTGTCGAATTCCGCCATGAAACAAAAATTAAAACAAATAATGTAAATTAAACGAAAAAATTCGGTAAGTACTGAAAATTTAATGATATACAGGCAAGGACAGTTGAAAGCAATAAGGTGTTGAAATTGCATATGTTATATAATGTAAAGTTATCAAAGTATGTAGGTAACCAATTGGGCTCCTCTCAGACTGTTTGTCGAACCCATATAAGTGGAGTCCAGGTGAGATATCATAAACATTTAAGCCGAGCAGGGTGATTCAAATGTTATATGATATTTCATTGACAGCTGCCGTAGCTGTTCGGCCTAGATGTCCATAGAACCATGTCCCCATGATACCACGTATGTCAACTAATGCTAAATACTTATGGGATCAAATGTGGATTCCTTCACCTTGGCAAGTCAGTAATGCATGACATAGGCAAATTTTCGTGACTGTAAAAGTTAAATTGAAGTGCCTAAGGTCTGATTGTGTTTTGAATAATGTTAAGTTTGTGTTTGAGAAAAATTACAACCTAATTTTTTAACGTTCTCCTGCCTGAAAATTAAAACTAAAAATTTCACAAAAGATGCTCAGCAACATTTATAGTTTGTTTGAGCTAATCTCACCTGATGATGTTTGCCTATTTGCCTTAGTTAGTTTTTGTTGGACAATGAGAGTAAAGTGTCTTCAGTAGGTCACAACATGGCAGCTGATTTATCTTGGAATCGAACCCTATACTCCTGCGCTGGTGCCCAGTACGCTGACCACTACAATTTGAATTTATGGCTGAGATAATATTGATGAATTACAACTTTCTAATGGTGAAACGCACAAACATTAACTGTGGCCACAGTCAGTTATTGGAGTTTCCGCTGAGATATTTTTGCATTTTTAATAGGGATAAATATATGTAATATTAGGTAGATCAAATCATGCTAGTTTCTTATTTTACGTTTGAATATAAAAACACTTCAATATCCATCAAGGCATACACGATACACGCAGTTGTTGTAAATGGCTATCCCCGGCAGCTAATTCCATGTGTTTACATCGATCACGTCATTATAATAGAGTACTTACATTCGTTTTTCAGTAGTGAATCATTATGCATCATGTGTTAATCTAAAATATTTTCAGAATTGAATTCATAGTGAAGTTTTTGTCATAGATTATCCAGCAATTTTTTGAGAGACTGAACTATAAACAAACAAAACAACATGCCAATGGGTCATGGATTTCACTTCTTGGTCAGCATCAATGCCTCATTACCTGCTGTACACGATCGGAACCTCGCTCGGCCATTTCCGTTAGATTGCGAAATAACCTTAGAAGTGGTTGTAGGAATACACATCAATTTTGATGTTTTTGTTGATTTGCTCTAGCGGAGTGTACCACATATGTTAGCAAAGACCGAGGCAGTTGCGATTGTGACTTTGTCAGCCAAATTTCTCAAGTTCCTTCTTTTGGGGGTAGGGGGTGGGGCGGGGGAACCGATCACTTCTATTGAAGCATTATGGAATTGCGAACTACAAGCAAGACTTACTTACCTCCGAAACTGAAGAGCTTAACAACGTGCAAAACTACGCACCTCAGAAATAAAGATTTGACAACGGAAATGCTCCAATAAGCTTCGGAAAATCTACGCTTTGCAAAAATACATATTAACACACTTTTTGGAAAGAATTATGTTTAGTTTAAAATTACTTCCAAGAGATGTATTAGATTGACTTCAGTAAGTCATGAAAATTAACAAAGTAATGGGGCCACGTGTTTGGAACTAATTTATTGTTCTTAACATACATACGTGATCTCAGAGTTGGTCGGCGTAGGGATAAAATCCAAACCTGGATAGCAAATCGTCAGATAGCGGAGTCGCTTATTTAGCGACTATGACGCAGTGTTTGTCGCCTAACTCCCTAATATCGTTCCATATGAACGAAAGGATGTTCCGACTGTCACTGTCTCCAAAATACACACAGACAATCACACCATAATCATGACAGTCTGAAGAATGATCAGTTTCCTTTAAATCAGTACGAAGATGCCCAAATCTATGCCAAGAATGAAAAAGAGTGGGAAAATACTCTAAAAATAGATTTGGACTACATTCATGAGTACTGGCCTCGAAGTAACGAGTGATCTAAGTCGGTTATGAGGTAGGCTAATGAGGGATCGTAGCCAGTTACCTTTCCAACAGGTGGAGCCACAGAAAAACCCGGTCCCGATATATGGTTATCGTCGGAGTTTATCGTTAGCCAGAACAATCTATTGTTGATCAATCGAGCGATAAATTGTCAAAACTACAATAATACTCGTATCAATGAAAACTAATATTGTCTTATTTCATTTTTCGGTGTATACTATTATTAGCACTACAAGACACTAAAATCACCGTTGGCCTTCTTTTTATGTTTAAATAAAGTAATATATCTTACCACTTTTGGTCTCCTTATGTTGAAGCCTTTAGTACCAGCCTATTATGTATAAAATCTTAATGCTATTAACTTCATTTTCTTATCCTCATATTAGTATGGCTTTAATTAAACCGCAAGATTAGTGTGGCCGAATGAAAATCTTTTAAACAATATTTACAAATGGAACGCTGCATTTTATAGTTAAGTACATGGAAGGAAGAACTTAATAAGTAAATAAAAAATGAACAACTTATTGTCTTATTATTTTTATTCACTCATTATAAGACGATTTATGCAAAACAACCGTAAGAGCAGTCTTGTATGTAAACTTTAAACGGAAAGAAAATGATTGCCTTTACTTGGCCAACAAAAGTTAAATATATGGTCACATAGAGGTAGATAGACTTGGTATGAATTTATAATAGTTACCTCTATGAAAAGGGTCAGGACTTGTTTAAATAACTGATTAAAAAAAAACAGACGTGTGTGTGTGTGTGTGTGTGTGTGTGTGTGTGTGTGTGTGAATCAGAAACAATTCCCTTTTAAAATATTGCACGATATGTTTTATTGAGACAAAATCCAGTGTAATATTCTAAATCCTTTTGCAAACTGTCATTGCAAAAGTGAATTTAACAGACCAAGAACAATACAACTTTATTTAGACCATGGTCATTTCTCTACTTTTGACTCTTCCAAGTGACATTTTAGGTATAGGTTGTCAATACAACTTTATTTAGACCATGGTCATTTCTCTACTTTTGACTCTTCCAAGTAACATTTTAGGTACAGGTTGTCTGAATAAAATGAAAACAGATCATTTCACTTCTGGCAATATCTGACATGTATCATTGCACACACACGCACACACAAAACACACCTGTCATCCTCCTCTCTCTCTCTCTCTCTCTCTTTCTCACACACACACACACACACACACACACACACACACACAAATCTATGGCTTAATATCAAATTAAACCCAATTTAAATAAGAAGTATAGTGGTCTCTTTAAACCGAAAATTATTTTCTGGGGGACAGCAGCATTGATATAGTTGTGAAGGATGCCCTCACTGTGAGAACTGGTTGTGGGGGATTGGGAGTGGGGTGCTTCCAATATTATAATTAAACTATTGTAGAAGTCCCACCCAGACTCGATTTTGGTTGGAAGTTAAATTAGTGAAAGACAGATGTACAGCTCCGAGCCCCCAGTCAGCAATGCCGACGGTTAAAATGGTTAAATATACAAAAAAAGGTGAAATTCAATGAATAACAATTTAATAAAAATTCAATAATCAAATGATTCAAATTTCCCAAGTACACTCCTTCCGCTCGTCCCTTTAATATCCTATTGCATCACTTGATTAGTGTGAGATAGATTTCCACCTGTCCTTGAATTCTACTCATCTGTGTATTCCTCTCTCCTACTTCTCCCAATTCCTTCTTCTCTTCCTCCCCGACTTTCTCCAAATTCCTTCTCCTCCTCCTAGATTTCTCTATACTCCTTCTCCTACTCCTTGACTACTCTATACTCCTTCTACTTCTCCCCCACTTTCTAATCCAGATTCCTTTTCCTCCTCCTCCACCTTATATCTACCTTTTCTCCACCGACTAGACTTTTGTCGACTCCGACTGTTCTTCTAGTCTCACTTCCGTCTCCCCTCTTGGAGACTCGGGACTCAACTGAACCGGAAGTTCCGTCCCCCAAAAAGCTTCCTTTCCGAAGCTTTCTTCTCTTAGAGTCTGTTCTAAGTTTTTCCGCCAAATTACGAGTGGCTTCTCGGAGTAACCCTATTTGCATAGCTATCTGTCTAGGCATCTACTAACCCTTCTGCTTGCGAATTACGAAGTTATAATTCGGATCTAAGTTGTACCCACACCCTCTATCTCAATCCGATTGGATGTCGCTGTGACCCGATCCAATCAACTTAGCGGACAATGTCCTTTCGCTGTCTGTCCACGTGCGGACGGATAAGAACACGCCCCGCTCACCCTGCGGGCTTCCTTTCATCTCTGAACAAATGTTTAACACCTAGGTGTGAATAATACAAGCCTTTGTCAAATGACACAAGCGATCGTCTACGCCAACTACAATTTCCGGCGGGTCACGGTAACCTTGCATAAAGGATTAACACTAGTCTCCAGCAATGTTTAGACATCAAATACATAGCCGCAGTAATACCCTAGTTTATACACTTCTTGATAGCTGGGCTGAGCAAACGTGACAACAGAAAACTGTTTTCATTTATATGACTTTAAAAAATACTGGTCTAGAACGATATCTTTGAAAAAAACTGATTGTCGTAGACCTCCAACCTGAGAAGGAAATGAACATTTACAGTTGCATATAATGCAGATATGATATTACCTTAATAATGTATCTGATATATGTTTAACGTAAAAAAAAAATATTCAACGAGAATCTTGTATATTTCCAAAGAAAACAGTTAAAATCGTTTTTAAGTAAGTCGAACAATTTTACTAATGTACTCCACCAAGTAACTATCTAAATAATTAGTCAGAATAAATTGCTGAATCCATGATTTATACCATTTTAGGAATATGAATATACTGAAAAATAATTTCAAAAAAGAATAACATAGTTAATAATGTGAAAATGAGTATTTTATTTTTATACAGGTGCGAAAAAATTTGATATTCCATTTGCGACTACAATGTCACTGAATATGCATCTATCGATTAACTCCTTTTCTCGCCCAGGTAACTTAGCTGCTCTTCTATTTTAAATCCTCGCGCACCGTCGATAACGTCCATAATCTATCCGATTGAGACATTTTGTAAAGCAAGATGAAGATGATATCTTTTCATTGCTTGTTTGTTGAGCAGGAAATATATACCGGAAATAATCTTGGACCGCTTTGTTCATGCTGCCACCTATCGGTGTAAAAGGAAGATAACTGGCTTTGATCCCTCATTCCTTCTTTGCTATCCAAGTTACCTCCCTTAAATACAAGGTATTCTCCTTTGTCGGTATTTCTCTACTTAACTGTTAAATAAAAGTGCACCCATTTCCCCACAATTTAAAATGACTTTAAAGAAATCGTGTTAATCAACTGACATAACATTGTTATTTATATCGAATAAACAAAGCTATGATGTCCTTTTATATCAACTCAGTAAGTAGAGCGGACTTGTTTTAAAGGATTCTGGAAAAACTTCCGAGCTTGAGTCGGGCTTTGCCCAATCAAACTAGATATTATATTTAAAAGATGCACACCATTCATCTCAGGCAAGACACATTCCTGTCATTTCCCATCAAAATAACTAGAGCCACTAGGCCATACACCTTTAAATCTCAACCAAACCACAAACGATGTTGTGGATCTCTGATGCACACCAATAAGGCATAAACCTGCAAATATCAAACATTGTTTTGCACATCGCCGACAGTATAATTGGCAGAGCAAGAACCCAGGAAAGCCTCAGGAATAACCACCGACTCAAGGGAAGCTACTGGCAAGTTTTCTTACATACCCGCATTGGCCGAGCCCGAGACACGAACCCACGCGGACTAGGTGAGATGTCAGTGGTCTGTAATGCGAGCGCTTTAGACCACTCGGTCACCCGAAGCCCCCACAAATGATAGTAATTTGCTGGTAAGTATTGGATTTCTGGAAGATGTATAGATGTTGATAGTTTAAAACCGAATTGCAGTTTTGCAAAAGGGCCAGGTAAGTTCTACAAAATTAAACAGTGAAAAATGTAAAAATGGAAAGAAAAACATGAAACTTTGATATTATTCTGATCATGCTATGCTTTTTCCATCAGGCCACGACACGACATCGAGTGCCATTTCATGGATCCTATATTCACTTGCTGAACACATGGACGTGCAGAACAAAGTCCGGATTGAAGTGGACAGTATTCTGGAGGACAGACAGACGGACGATCTGCGGTGGTATATTGATTGTATAACTGGGACTTAATTTACTCGAAAATGCAGATTGTCTTTTTCCAAAGAGAACATTTGTCCATCTATCTGTCTGTCTCATTGTTTTGACAGATGTTTCATCTAAGGATATAAAAATGCAGAGATACACATATTGTTAGAAAAATCAAATTACAGAAATATGAGCTAAGGCAAATTCACGACATTCATCTAGATTAAGAGCTGCGATGACGTCTTTATAAAAATATATCCCGCAGAATAATGTACTTTTCTTGATGCTCTAGTTCTGGAATCTCATTCAGTTCTCCTTCGCACATTCAAGCAATTTCAATTTGAGATGGAACAGAAATAGGAAAGATATTTTATTTACATGATTACGGTCCATTTCATTACAGGGACGACTTGTCACATCTCCAGTATCTGGGAATGGTCATTAAGGAAGGCATGCGTCAACATTGTCCAGTACCAGTTGTCGCCCGGCAACTAACAAAAGATTTCCAGATAGATGGTCATATATTCCCTGCTGGAACTTCTGTAGCCGTGGACATCTATATGCTTCATCACAATGAAGAAGTATGGGAGAGACCGATGGAGTTCATTCCTGAGAGGTTTTCAAAGGAAAATGAATCGAAGATAGGTCCGTTTCAGTTCATTCCTTTCTCCGCTGGCCCCAGGTGTGTAAAGGAAGTGTACTTTAGTTATACAGCGAAAACACATTACAGCCAAATATTCCAATACCAGAAACTAGTTTATTCTCTTTTCTATTCCAGTAACAGTTCTAGCAACGAACACATTTTTAAAAAGATCTTTTCTCTCCAAAATTACACTTTTAAAGCAAATTTAATGGAACATGTAAATATTATTTTCGAGAGATTTTTGGTCACACACACACACACACACACACACACACACACACACACACACACATATTCATGTATATATATATATATATATATATATATATATATATATATATAATGCTATCATACAGGGTAGAGAATATATGATATGTATGATAGTATTATTTGTATTAAATATTAATTCTGCCTACTGTTATCGAGCATTCTCCTATAGAATCCAGAGATAGCACTTTCGGTTCTGTATGGTGTATATTTATAATTCTCTCTCTCTCTCTCTCTCTCTCTATCTCTCTCTCTCTCTTCGCGCTAAACGCATACCGAATTTGACCGATTTTCAAAACTAATTACTCCAATGCTTATCATTTGAAAAGCGGCATTTTTCACCAGAACATTCTATTCAAAATAATACTAAGTTTGGACACACGGGATACTACGCCTGTGTTTTTATGACTCGCGATAGGTCGGCCTATTCTGCGCATGGCTTTGAAAAGATGAAATATTAATGCATCGGGCTATGAAAATGAAACAAATTCCTTTGGATTCTTTCTGTTAGAATATCAGCCGAGGAACTAGGTCAAATTTATAGTTGCTTTTAAAACATTCAGCGTAATAATACCTTTAAATGGCAAGAGCTACTAAGCAAACTAAACCAATCTTGTTAGAAATTAGTATAATTTCAACATTTCGTACAAGAATAAGCTATGATGCTGAAGAGGAACAACAATGAATAGGATGTAACAGTTTAAAACGTCTCGTCTATGGAAACAAAATTACTACAGAATTTAGAAGCACACTATAAAGAGAGAATTTCTTTCTTGAATCAGTTCGAGCGGCAACTGGGATAGCAGACGATAAAATAGGTGTGGGATAAATTCTTGCAAAAAAATAGAAACTTGGCTTAAGATGCAGTATCGTTCTAAGGTAAACATTTCTATCGTTTAAATAATGTATTTATTTATATGATTCTAAAAGAGAAAACAGGTTTTTCTTGGTTACAAGTTCATGGTCATAGAGTGGGTCTTCAAACTGACATTTAGAAATCGTAATTTCATATGCATTTAGAATATAAATGTGGGATATTTATGTACGCTTTATGAATATCACTTTCCTTAATTAAAGAACGATCGTTCTTTCTTGATACAAATCGGATTTTCGGCCAAAACTAACACGTGATCCAATGTTTACAGGTATGGCGTATCGTTGCGTAAAATTACCCGACGCGCAAAATTACCCGACACTGTATATATATATATATATATATATATATATATATATATATATATATATATATATATATATATATGCAATAAACTGACACCGAACAGTGCAAAACTAGTATGTAACTAGCCTGAGTGCTTTCGACTCTTAATGAGTCTTTTTCAAAGGCAAATACAAAACATAGACAAGACAAACAAATAAAACAGAAAAACCGTTTTGTTTGCAAAACTTTACCTGACTATTTGTACAGGAATTAAACCTTTAAATTTATTATATTTCGACTAGTTTATTTCAACTTGTTGCAGAGGCTGGAAAATATTTTATATTTTATTGCATTTATCAGTTTATTGCATTTATCTTCATCAATCCCTGACACATGTGATCCCTTGCTTGATCCGGAGCACTTGAAAGGACTGTTATTCGCCATATGATTTGTATTCTTTATATATATATATATATATATATATATATATATATATATATATATATATATATATATAAGTTGACATGACTATAGAGAGATGCGACAAATCTACATAGTGAGGTTGTTGTACTGTGAGAACACGTCAGACAGCATAGATATATGTATTTGTCATCACGAATAATTTCAAAGAATTATAAGGATTGTAGAATTTCATGACGTTTTTAGTTTGATAATCCTGGATTTTGATGTAGCAGTAAAGATTATCGATCTAGCTGAAATCTTGGAACATTTATTAGTTTGTCGCTGTATCATGCATTGGCAAATCAGTTTAAACGTCATCCATTTCGCCCTTTGCACTTCGACTGTAATCTTGAATCAGACAAAGTGCAATTTAAAATACATTTCTATTGCTTTTTTTCTCCCACAGGAACTGTATTGGACAGAATTTTGCAATGAACGAAGTGAAGGTTGTTCTTGCAAAACTAGTGCACAGGTATGTCTCAGAGTTTATGATAATATAAAAGAAAAACTCAAAAGAACAGATAAGACCAAACCAGTGTGTGAAGAAAGACAAGAAAAGCTTCCTTTTCCACTGTTTATTGTAAATGAGAGTTTGAATAAGACGAGTAGTCGTACATAAACTTGATTAGAGCCTTTCCCAGGTCTTTGATCTAAAAGCAATGAAATGTTCAACGGACACACTCTAATAAATGTTATAATTTTACGCTATTAATATTCTGGTAAAGCCCCGAGGATATTGTATACGAGCCAGCTCTTAGAAACTTGCGCAGAAAACGAAAATTGTGTCATGTGTACTTTTTTCAGATACAAATTTGAGTTGGAGCCGAATCATATTCAGCAGAAGAAAGCATCAATTGTCATGAAAGCGGCTAATGGAATTCTGTTGAGAGTTTCATCCAGATAGATTCAAAACCCATGAAGACTTCTTCCAAAAAAATCTAAGGAAAAGGACAACCAGATCAATTTAAATTTACCCACCCGAGGGGTGGGTGGGGGTAATTTTAAATTGAGAGGAATTATATCAATGCACTCTCGAATCCTTGATCTATTGCTCTACATCCTACTGTCGCGATGTGGGGATCCATTTCTGAAATTTACAGTTCATGTCGCGTCGACCTCATTTCTTCAGTTTTAGCCAGGAACTCTACAGCTGTAAAGGCCTTTGAGATCTAGTTGTCCTGTACTTTCCAGATCTGATCAGCAGATCCGTAATGAATCTTCGTGCCTTTCCTCAGTCACTTTATTTGCTTTATTAGGTGACACGGTGCATTGTTCTTCTATAAAGTCTTTTGCTGAAATAAATCGTTTTAATTATGTTTATGTTTCTTCCAGAGTACCACCAGAAATAAGTGGTTCGTCAGTTGCTTCTGATACTCGACTCTTTTCTTTATCATCTCTTCTTCTTCTTTTGACTTTTCGTTGTGTCGACCATTACATATAAAACCACAATTCTCTTGGATAGTTTACCGCACTTATACTGATTATTGAAATCCAAATTCAATAAAAAAAAAGAAAAAAATATTATATTTTCTTAATTTTTCCAAGTATCACACCTTCTTCTCTCCTCCCCTCCCCCCTCCCCCCTCCCCCGAAAATAAATGCGTAATTAAACTTTCCCATTTGGCAGTTGAACGGTTTCTGTATTAAAACAACGTCCAGGTACACACTGGAAAAATTAAGTTTTTATACCCTTTGTAGAACAATATGTATAAATTGAAAAATCCATTGTTCATATTTTACCGCAAAAAATAACGAAAAGTTCGATTGTTCCAGATTACCGACCACATTATTTTCTTTGACGTAGGCTCAGTTTGCTGTTATCTATGACGACTTTCCAGAACAAGCCGATCATTAGTTACTTTTGAAGTGTATTTATTGAAATGAATTTTTTATTTTATTTATCTTTTATTTGGTGTGGAGGCATGGGGTGAAATTAATTTTGATAATGCAGTTGTTATTATTGCGTTTCTATATATTTTCCTGGCGTTAGTCACCAGTCCAAGGAAATTGTTTTTGTTATGGTGTTGTGGTGGAGGTTATCGATGTATCGAGGATGGTCGACTTCGGTGTTATTGCCCAGATCGAGTGAATAATAAAAATATTAAATTAACGGATGGAATAAATGGAGATCTGAGCAGAGATATAGGACAGAACAACACGAGCCCCCACATACAGAATACAACAATTTAAAAATTGTACAAGGCACTTGAAAGATGCACTACTACTAGAAAATAATTATTAAAAATATAATAAATGCAGTTAGCAGTTTCGTTTACACGAATAAAACAAATTTCATCATTAAATCGAGTGAGCGTTTCGATTTAGATGTTCAGCATGCCAGCATAATCTATTGACTGGGTCAACACAGATGCTAGGATGGTGTTGATTTATTCCGTTGGGCTTCTCTTGTGTTGCTCTCTCTCTCTCTCTCTCTCTCTCTCTCTCTCTCTCTCTCTCTCTCTCTCTGATCTAGCCACCTACGGGTCATTAACTGCTATACAGATCGTCTCTCCTACGTCCACGGAGCTATTTCCTTTTAAAATAAGATATATGCAACCTAAATATTCTGTTGGGTAACTTACTTCTTGGAGTGAAAACTAACTCTTCTCTCGATACTTCAGAGTTTAGCTATATCGTATTCCAAACAGGCACTAACTGCTAATATGGCTTCAGGTCAAATCTTGCATACCATACCGTATAAAATCTAACTTAGTTCTTTCTATAGACACAATAACACAATAAAGGAAGATTAACGTATTTCCCCAACATAACTAGTAATCATCAATAATTGATATATAGCACAGTGTGTTCTCAACTAATAAAGTTAAGCCCCTGAAATGTGAGCTATTAATCACTAACTTCATTAAGTGTCTGACATGCACCATACGACCGAGAATAAAGAGCCACATCGACCGCACTGCTGTTCCAATGCTAAAACAACCGATTCTCGTTAAAAGAATTCAAATCTCATTTACACAAATAGATCAAATAAAATTCACTTCCCGTCTTAACTATGTTATTTGTTAACTAACAATTCATCAGAATAAATATCTTACAGACCTAATAATAATAAATTATTAACTTATATGATTCATATAATATCAAAGACAAACAAATTCAAGCAGTAATCTATAACTCATATCACAGAAAATTTGCATGAAATTAATAAAAAAATTTACACAATCATCCTGATACTCATATCAAAGAAAAATTACATGAAATTATGACACCGTACCTTGTGCTTTCAAGATTCGCTTGCTTTCCAATTATCAGAGCCGTCTCTTTACCCTTTGTTCCGTGTCCTTAAAGACTTACGGGAGAATACTTCTAGAATAAAGAAGGAACGTTACCCCATTCAGATCTCTTAGTCAGATCTCTTAGTCCACTTCTGACAACTAGAATATTGTCCTTCTCTGACTTTGACCGAAACTGAAAGAACATCAGAGCGGATGAAGAAACTGGGTAATTATAGCAGGTAGTTATTCAAGTAATTATTCAATAATTAAATTGATCACCCCTCCACCCCCCTCCAAAAAAATTAATAGCAGTAATACATTTTTTTGATCGACAGATGAGTCACAGAGACAACACTGGAAAGAAACACTCTCACTTAAGACTTTTAATTTCATATGATGACATAGTAACTGGCAACTGTAAATAGGTCATTGATTGTATTTGTTCGAAAGAAATGGTGATTGAGAAATTTGTCGATGAAATTATTGAATACGTTTGATATATTGTATTAAATTGTTATACCTTTCACCTTGAATTATTTATACACCTAGACTGTCGGCATTGCTGACTGGGGGCTCGGAGCTATTTAAATTTTAATTGTCCACCTTCTCCGGTATTAGAAATAATACCGTAGGAGGCACGTGACAATCGTATTTGTCCAGAACCAGGAGATCTAATCTACGGTAGCAAATAAGAGTCAAAATGTGAATTTTGGACGGTTGTTGTTTTCTTGTGGCTTTAGCAATTCACAGGTGTTGACTTTAAATCTTTGTTGTACACAATTTATTACTTTTCATTGGAACACCGGGAGTTGTTTATACAGTCTGTGGTCGACACTTATTTTCATGTTCGTACTAGTGGTCCGTTCTCACTGACAATCCAGGCGCTACTCCTCCGTCACAAGTGGTTACAGAATCATTTCTTTAATTCTCTAAGCTTCTGATGTTGGAGTAGACATGTGGCAAAATAAAGGCCATGGAGGCATCATCCTTTCTTCAAGCTGATTTACACTTTGTGCAACATATACATCAAGTTCCCAATAGTAGGACAAGTATATGCCATCGTACAGATATTTTTGTTATATTATCACAATGTCAAGGTAACTCCCCTTGCATAACCTGAAACATACATGGCGTCTCTTTATCGATCGTTTACCGCAGTCACCTGATTTAAACTGGAAATTAAATGCAATTTAACAAGAGCTAGAAAAAAATTAAAATGAACAACAACAACAAAACAACAAATATCTTGAAGGTCAATATTTTTTATTTAATTATTCGCCGATCGCAAACATTAAGACCCACGATCCCATAGCCCTCCGATATAAATGAACTTTTGCTTTTTTCTTTCAATGATAATAGGATATTTAATTCAGATTTTAATTAATACATTATTCATTTATTCAGTTATTTATTCTTGCACAAGTGTTGTCATGGAAACAAATTTCGAATAAATCATTTACTAAAAATAATTTTTCAAAACTTTTTATCATGTATATTTTACTGATGCAAAAAGTAATACACTTTTCAAACAAAGTGTATCGCTTGTATCTTTAGAGTCCAAGCAATTTTTAATATTAAAATAATTTTTATTTTGGACAAGAGAAAGTCATTTATTTAATAATTAATTTATATATTTATATATTTACCAATATGCAGAGTGTCACCTTAAAAAACGTGTACTCTTTCAAAAGCAAGGACATCCCAGTTTGTCGGGTGCATAGTCGACCATAACATCATTTGAGACCTTTACCAAAAGGTCTCAGGTTTCAAAGAAGAAAATAAATCAGGAAGAAATAAACGAAGTAAGCATAACTAAATGTCTTATACACAATATGTCCCCTCCACCGTGTACATAAAATACGGTAAATTACGTAGAAGACCGCTAAGTAATTTTAGAACCTACTGCAAGCAGACACGACCAATGGGTTCTCGACCTATACACAAATCCAAGCATTGAAAGAATTTGATTGGATTTTGTCAATGTGTGTTTCTTAAATCTGTTGTAGATGTTTTCTTTGTACTTTATATTGACTTAGTAGCTCAACCTTAAATTCATTCCACTATACTATTTGTCATTGCGTAACTGAATCTTTTTCCATCCCCGATTTTGTTACTTGGGCTTTGTTTCGGTAATTAGGTAGCTATTCAGCGCGTCACTTCAGTTTGTGTTAGGTTTAATGTGCGACAGTCGATTCTGTCATTACAGATTTTTGTCGGTAATAATGTAGCTACTTTCTAATATCGTAAACTCCAAACAACCTACCAGTTTCCAGATTTTCAAGGCTCAGCAGCTGAGATTCTGTTTGAAAGGAGATAACTAAATTATTCTTGTTGACTAGTCAGCACACCTAGTAGCTTTAGTTTCAAAATCTAGCTCGGAAATTCATCGATTGAGTGATACAAATAAAAACGTGGGAAGAGGCGGAGGATTCAGTCACAGGCTAAGATACTCAAGGCAAAAAAGAACCATGTCAAAGCATTAAGACAACTTTATGGAACTATTTGCATACGTTCAGTAAAAGAAGGATTTGTAGTAGGCTTATGCTGAAAAAAACAAACTTGGGATTGGTCGGAAAAGAATAAGTCATCTCATTAGGATGGCCATGATGAACGGTGTTGTAGTGTATCACATGCAACATGATGCCATTGGTAAATAAAGTTCATCCATATTCAGTGATGGCTACTGATGTATTTCTGAGACAGATTCCTGATCATTGGAGGAATACCATCGCGTGTTCTGATGGTCTCGTTTGCAAGAATCCTGACAATCGGAAATGCTATCGACCTTTAACATTGTAAACTGGAAAATAGACATCGGTTGTAAATAGTGGCCATTTTGAATTGCCCTCAAGCAGATGTTTGTTATTACGTGACAATAACTTTATTGACGCCACAACGAATCGATAACTTGACTTCACTAATAGCAACGTAAGCAATAGTTTGCGGCTATCGAACTGAATGAATGCTTAAATTTCTCCATTCAGAATTGTAGGAATAATATTGCATATTTACAGCACATGTATTGAATTGATGGTCAAACGTTGTCGGATGTTATTTTCAAAGCCTATATTTTTATGATGATATATTCTTAGGAAATTTAATCGGATATTCGTCCGCCAAAAACTTACCAATTTGGAAACTATCACTGTGATTATTTCCGATTCAGAGAGTCGAATATGTCGGAAAGAGACGAAGATGTTCTTATTGGAATCCTGATTGAATTGGGCTTTTTGAAAGCATCTCGGTGAGATAGTTTCAGACAGCGTCATCTTCCTTGTTAGAATAGCATGTAAAAGGATTGGACGATTTTAATGTGGAAATAAGTTTCCTTATAAATAGGAAGCGATCATTAAGTTAAAATGAAAATACCTGTGACTGGTAAATTGGGTAAAGGTACATAACAGTAAAATTATATATTTTACAACGTTGTACATGAGCTGTAATTTGAAACTATACACACTAGTGCATACTTAAGAATAAAAAGTTTTTGTATTTAATAGGCATTTGTGTTTTATACTTTTAAAAGTCGGAATCTTCTGCATAACACACCTTAAACTGGTTCCATGTTGTAATAGTAATGCAACATTAAATTTTGCCGCTTACTAAAATCGAGACCAGAAGCAAAAAGTTCGAGATCGGAGTGAACCAGTCACCTTCTGTCCGCCTGGCAGAGCAAAAAGGCAATATCTGAACACACAGAGCAAATGTGGACCAATCACCACTGGCAACAGCACAGAATTCAGCATCTGTTTCAACGGTGAAAGAACATCTAAAACAGGCCGACAGAAAGTGGGATGTCGGTTAATCCCTAACATTATAATGCTAATACAGAATTTCAAAGAATGCAAGAATCGATGCCTTTCGTCCCTAGAAAAATCCCCCAAACCAATTCCAAGTCATTGTTGTCCACTTGCATACCACATTCCTCTGAAATTAAAAAAAAAATGGAGGAGAGAATTTATCGATTTAGACCTGCCAATGAAATTGCCAAAGGAAATATGCACACTTCTAGGTGGTTCTTCAGTGGAACCAATACGAAAGAGGAGACCTTTAAAATTAGACAATGTAACTAAGCCTCTTAGCTCCATGTATGCTCAGACCTTTGTTATATTTATGAACGTTATGCTTGAAAAGCACTCACTAAAAACACGGAGATATTTAAGTATCTTAGGGACATAAAGTTTGCTTCAACAAACTTCACAGTTTTAGCCTCCAGTGTTATTAGAATCATTTAGAGACTCGAACTCCCACCTCGTCTTAGGGTAATATAGACGATGAGTTGTATGTCTTAAATTACGCTACGGACTATAAAGAACCACGTTTTCTATAGACCAATGTCCTCTGCAATCTGTTGTCTCCTCTACAGACAGGCCTAACTGCAGGGCAAATACGAACAATAATGGTGGTGAGTACTGTTGGGTTCACAACAGGAATGGAGGGTGCAAGTTGTATCCGAAATGCCGTGAAATGGCATGCCTTCTCAGGCTGTGGCGGAAACTACCCTGTTTATTAGTATCAGCGTGGAAAACAGGCATTTCCTTAGTAAGCTCTACGCTCGTCTGTAGTCCGCAATGTGTTTTGAAAATTAAATGGAACTTTGAAAAATCATCCCTCCAAAAATATTGCTGCAGAACTTTTTTCTTAGATTTACAGAAGGTTTTTCTCTCCAGTATTGCAGGACCCTGATTTCCATGTGGCTTTCACAATCGAAAGAGTGTTCTTGATACATCAGAAATGTCATCTTCGTTGGTCAAGGTTACGATGTATTAACTTTATCGACACCTTGGCAAATCGTTCAGATATTTCAGAGCTTTGTCATAGCGACATCTATTGGATTTCATGAGTTATTTCCCATAGTATGTAATGCCAACTAACCAATTGCGTGTAACAGCGGTGCAATTGACTTCAAAATGATACTTTGTAAGTTTAACATCGAAAGGATGACTATATACTAGAGAGAAGCTATTACAGGTGTATTTGAAGGGAAGGATGTATTTGTACAAACACGGACTGGCAGTGGAAAACTGCTTATTTATGAGCTCATTTCAGCTGTGTGCTGCCCTTGTCTTGATCTTGTAGGAACAGTATTCAAATTTAACAGCTTGATTTTGTTTGGATGTGGTGGCTTGCCGCCACATCGAATGAAATTCACAGACCCGAAGCACCGAAATATCTAAATGATCTGCCATGGTGTTGATGGGGTTAACACATCGGAACCTTGGCTAGCGAAGATGCAGAAATGTTGGAGGAAAATAAATAAATTAGGGTAGGGCGCATGGTTAGTCAGTCTGATTTTCGACAGTAGTACTCTTAGAGTCATTCGTCATTTATTCTATCCAGCTTCAGATAGCTATTTTCGCATAAATAAGATGAAATATAAAAAAATCATCATGTAAAACAGTTAACGACTTTGCTTTTGCAAATGATTTTCAACGAACACCTGTGATTCATATCTGATAAAAAAAAGTTCCTGCCACGAAGTTTGTTGAAAACGACTACCGCCAACTTCCGAAACAGGTTCTTTCTTTAAAGGACGTAAACTTATCAAGTCTTAGCTAATCAATAACAATTTTGCACATTCTGAAATTTTCGCTTCAAAACTCATTCCGTAAACTATGTCCAACAATAACTCTATGCGGAATAAATGAATACAAGGTGGGTTTTATTATTCTTGATAAGTTTGCACGTGAGAGCATGACATAGAAAGCACGAGACTTTACGTCCTATCACTTGCTGTTTCGTGTTCCTCGACGATATCGAATGAGTGTTGCCTTATCGGAGGAATAAAGATTTATTTGAGAAAAGTTTGCTTCTGATCTGAATGCTTACAAATTGTGAATCGTGTATTTAATTGCTGTTGCCAAAAGGAACTCTGTCGTATGTCGCAAACTAAAACGAGTTACTATAGGTATACTATAAAATGAATGAATCAAGGTACGCGGACAAGTTTGAAGATGAACTATGAGTAATTTATACATTTATTCAAAACACTGTTCTTAGTGGAAGTGGTTGCGGGCTTAGTTTTTCTGCAAAAGTGTCAAAATGTGCAAAAATGGTGTCATATCAGTAACATAGATATGTTGACAGTCTATTATATAAAATGCAACTTTCTGGTGTTACCTGTTTAGGCTCGTACAAAAGTAACAAAGAAAAGAGTGAAGGCAACAAGCTTTGTAAAATTTAACAAAATAATTATTTCCCTAGAAAACAAGGTAAAAATAGGAAAAAGGACTTACGGTTTGTGAATCTAATCCAAAATTTAATCCTAGAATGAATAATATAAGTCCTATCACTAAAAGGTTCTAAATGAATCAAACTTGGAATCCCGATGAAGTTCCAAGATGGAAGGCGATGACGTCCTCTATAACCTGTCCTGTGTTGTTGTGTCAATAGTTACTTGTTGAATCACCAATTCCGGCTTTAGAATTCCAAATAATTTCCAATAAATGTCTTTGTCCAAGAATTTTGATGAAGAAGAGCACTTGTATGTTTTCCAGAGAAATTAATTACTAATTCCGAAAACTAGAAAAACTTAACTCAAACTGATCACAACACAAAATACCTCTGAGCTCCGAAGGTATAAAGTTACGCCTGACTATTTCACTATAAAAGTTCAGTTTTAGCCTCAGCTAAAACGTAATTCAGACCCACGTGATGGGGTCACGTGATCACTTAGTCCGAGCGACGCAAAAAAACCCTACAAGTCAATTATCACGTACTCAGTATAGTCTTAGCTAGGCCAAGTATGACCTTGATTATGACCAATGATTTTCACTCTGTGTTTACCAATTCTGAATCAAGATCAGGAACTTGGTCAACTAAAAATACAATGTAGCAACACTACTGCGTTTTAAATCAGGCTAAAAAGAACTGAACTGAATTTTCTGGAAAAATGATAATTCCAGTGAATAAAGTTATCATTACAATAACATGTAATGAAATAAAAATAAAATAAAAAATTTAAAACTAACACAAAAATAATTAAATTACATATACGTAACACTGAAAATATATTTTTAGCCAAACAAACTTTATGGGCACTTTTCTATCGGACAAATACAAACGTTATTGCCCAAAAACAATGAGCAAAACCGCAGTGAAACAGATTTAATTAGTACATGGCCGTAACAGTGAAATTTTACTTCATCTTAGTATCATTTGAGGCGCATGGCGGAAAGATGTTGGGGCGTGGAGTCCGCCCCCCCCTCCAACCCCGCTCTCCCCCCAAACAAACAACCCCAGTTATTTCATTTCTCAGCAGGTATGGTCAGGTGGTGATGACAGAACCAAATATAAATATTTCATCATGCTATAGTGGAAATTAATCTTACTGGAATGCTACGAAAGAAGGAACCAAAATTCATCTTCATATGAATTCAAGGATGAAAATAATACTTAAAACACTTGAAACACCCTTTTGGATACGGACCATCCAGTTTTGGTAGATGTGATTTCTTTGCCTTATTCCTTTTCACTAAATTGGATAGCTTTATCGTCCGAGAACGCCGCTGGTTTGAAAAGATCAATTTATCACACAAGATAAAACATTTTTGATACATCCGCGACAGCACGTACATTTTGGATGCGATTTAGTCAGTTGCATGATGTAGTACACAAGTCATCTGATTTGTGTTCCTTCGTCGGGACTATTTGTTAGTACGAAATAGAACAATTTTGCACAGCTCAGTTCACCTTTAAGGTACACTACTCCTGAATATACATTTCCTCAGGGCGGGTTAAGCTTTGTAGTCAACAGCTGATTCAGAAGTATAAAACGGATAGATGTTATTGGTACAATACGAAACCTCCATAACTGGTATTAAATTTAGATGTGGCTTTTAGTCCCTTTGAAGAAACCTTATTTTCGTGTTTTGAACTAATCGGTGTATTTCTTTAAGGTGCAATTTTCTTCATGATTCATGAATTTCAGTTCAACATTGAATTCACTTCATCTGACTTGATGTTTCGTTCTTAATATTTGTGTCCACTTTGATGTCTTCAGCTTTATCGATACTTGGCAACGTACTTAGTCGTGGGATTATTGGTTATCACATTTACACTACTGTGCTATGATCTGTCTACAAGCAATCGCATTCATTAAGAATGTAATTTCACGTCTCTATAAATCAATAGTATCCATGACATGGGTGAAAAATTCTTTTGATTTGGATACTAGATATGTAATAGACGAATCAAATATTTTCTATCAATCAGTAAACAAAATAAATGGATAATTCATGAACAATACATGAAATCTTCCCCAACTGGAAATATCATTTTTCCACAACATTATACAATTTATATAATATTTTCAACAAATACTGACATAAAAGTGTGAAAATTATATTTCAGTAAGCATTTCACCTGATCATGTGGATTTAGTCTGGAAAGCGTTCACTCCATGCAACTTATATAAAGCATGCATGGTTTGTTACCTATATGATTTAAAGACCTTTGCAAAATAGCCAATCATTTGGCATTCAAAGCTATATTCAAAGGATGACTTGATCCGCTCAGCTGCCACAAAAAATTTATCAACCCAAGTATAAAATAGCAAACACAAAAACTTCAGTATTACTCACTTTTGCCATGGATACTAAAGACGAGGAGAGAAGTCTACAATATAAAGCTTATATATGAGCGTGACCGTACTAGATACAACTTAATATATTTGAACTAATTTGAATGGGGTATCGATGAATAACATTGGCATATGAAAACTAATAATTTTACGAGGTAAATTAGGAAAGATGGATTTAATGAATTATTTATATTCTTATTTTGTGAGGTAGTATAACTCGTGACCCATGTAAACTTAAGTCTTGCACAGCCCTATATTTATTGAAGTAATCAACTTTTATTCGGACCATAACATAACCAGTTTTTCTTTTGTTTTTGGGGTGGGTTTTTTTTTTCTTTTTTTCTTTTTGTATGAACAGGGGAAGTGAAGGTATGTTGGAACTTGAAATGTGTGCATGGAATACCAATGCCCAGCCACATGACTGTATGGTTAATAATCTCCGAGAAATTAAAGATAACAACAAACTTTACCTTTGTGTGACGGATGAAAAACTGGACAAGGTCACACTGTTTGACCCTTTCACATTTTTGAGGGGGCATAGAACAAAATGATTCTCTCTTACACCTTAGACTAGTGAGGGAAAAACTGATTAACCTTGCAAATAGTCTATGTTATATGTCTGAGTGTTGCTTTAGAATCAAGGCAAGCCCATGGGAGGCAACCATATCCTATATGAACAGGAAAAGCCGGTATTGGATGGACTACGGCCATCAAATGTTAAAGTGTCATTAGAAGCTTACCAGAGTACATTTAAGAGAGATTTTGACTATGTGGAAAATTTAAATGGAATTACACTTATTTACTTATTTCGATTGCACTTATAACTTTCTACAAATTTGTTTAAGTTGATAAATGGAATAATTTTTACGTGATAGATTAAAAAGAAATCGGCATTTATCTATAAAATCTGGGTGACACCATTTTAGCCCCCAAACTTGTCCATCTCAGCTGATTGAGATATGAACATTTTGAATTCATTACGTCTTCTGGACACTTTCGACTTCATTTCTTACATACAATGAACGTTTGTCTTTCTATATTAAAAATGCAAAGTTTCAAATACAATTTCTACATTGATGAAATTATTCACTCCGTATCATATACTGTTACTCTATAATACATTCGTCGAGATTAGGGAAATTGAGACTAACTCCGCGACCCTCTGGGCATTAGACATGTTTATTTTATATACACGGAAGTCGGTAATAAAATGAACGGATCTCATCCACACTGTTGAAATCTTTACATCTTAAATAATTTTCATTCAGGTATAGACAAATGTGAAAATGCGGTTACCTACCCTGTCTGCTAGAGCGCGCCGCTGCATACTTAGAACTTCCGGTAAGTACATAGAACGAGCAATTGACTAAAGCTATAATTGCTTGTGATGGTACATATGTATAAGTGCATGTGTTCACATGCCTGTATGTTGGAGTAATGTTATTAGTTATCTTAGATGCACATGTTTTACACAGAATTTTAATTTTCATTATTGGATTGCTGGTATTTTTGTATAAAATGTATACCTCTAATCTGTCACTGAATGTACTAATGCTAAGGTGAACTAGTTATACGTGTATAGATGAGAACATTTTATTTAATCAAAGAAGCCAGAAAATTCAGCAACTCACTCTTTAATTTCTTTCATTTATTATGTCATTCATTCAAAGATATGAAACGCTTATTATGTCATTGACAAGCAGAACTGTAACAGCAACAGCTATGTCAATTTTTTTTTAGGTATCCACATGTGATTGGGTAATGATTTTTAACTTTATTAGTGCAAGTAATACGTTTGATGTATGTTAAATGTTAAACATTGTGATTTAAATATCAACAAAATCATGCAATGCTAAACAGAATTTGACTGTGATGTTTTCAGCATATATATGAATACAAATATACATTATGCACATCGCGAGTGTGTAAGACTGTGTAAAATTGTGAGTGTGTAAGACGTCTGTGTAAAAGGAGTGTGGTGTTGATAGCCAAGTACCAGTGAATCAACTGTTCACCCATAGTAATATTTTAGTGTACATACAACATGCATTACCTAGGATAATATAATCATTCCAATTAAAAAAGTCACGGAACATGTTTTACCTAAACGTTAGTAGCTCTCTACTAAGGTGAATGCACACTTTTATTTCTAACCTCGATACATTCCTGAGACAGAAAGAAAATATTAACAAAATATCTTAATGATTATAATAAAGACACAACTGGAATACTATATATTTTATAACATTTGACTATTCTTTAAGCACTAATGATAGGTGTAAGTCTTGCACAAATTTTCCATAATTTTATGACTGATTGGCCAATGATATTGGCATCACAACCTGCATCAGTCTGAAACATTGTATCTTCTCGAGCTTTTTGAAAGTGTATCCGTGGATTAGCAATGTTTTTAGTCTGTAGTACTTCGCGCTTGGATAGCTTCTTATTAATTTTAAAGGGTGGAATGATGAGATCTGTACCTTTTGGGGTGGTTAGATCTGATATAAAAATAAAAAAAATGTAATTGTCTGCTATAACGGCATCACCTTAATCTCATAGGTACAAAATGCCACACAAGGTAGTAATTTGCTTGTCTCACTATTTTGCTCCGCTTCTTTCAAATTTTTCGTATTTCCGGGAACGATGTGAACCTGTGCAAGGATAAATTTTGATTAGCTATACCTTTCTCGACCTTTATGTTCGAATTCTTCATCAAATATATTTTTCAGCTCAAAATATATGCTTCAAATTCTATTGGCTGCAGAGAATGATTGCAAAATTATATTTAATTAAATTATTTTTGCTGACACGCATAATGACGTCAAAGAGATCGCAATGTGGAAAGGCAAGACTCAAGACCGGATACAAAAAAATATGATCGCCATCATTTTAACCCAAACCCCCGCTCTCTCTCTCTCTCTCTCTCTCTCTCTCTCTCTCTCTCTCTCTCTCTCTCAACCCCTCTGACATGATCTTAAATTGCATTAGAATCCAATGTAAAATAATGTTGATGTGTGATGGAGAACTGTGGAACGTTTCAACTTTGTTAAGTGCTATTTTGTCATTTTTGACTTCAAATTCTACCCAAATCTCGAAAACCTTCACGTCGCCCATTGCTTTTGAATAATATGTAGTTTTAAGCATGTCCTCGAGTAAAACAAATTAATTAACGATCAAAAAAGTATCACCAGTGGCAGGAATAAATAGCGTATATAAACTAACAGCAAATGTCGCTTTTACTATGAAAATAAAATTCGGAATTTTGGACAGCACATGCTATTTATCTTCTAAATCTCAAATTATCACGTACTTATTCACGTACAGTGCCTCTTCACTCTTTCGATAGGCGGGCTCTTAAGTCTCGTCATTGCTAATTCATTTTTGCAATATGTCTGAAGCAAACGAATTTCTTCCAGTAAATTGGCTGAGGTCTAGTTCTACAATCTTAAATGTAACTATTGTTGCTTTCGGCGGGTATTTTATCTACAGAATTATCATTTTCATCGTCTGGTTCCATTATCATTGGTCAGTGTTCAAGAAAGTACAGGGGCCCACGGACTTTCACTGGCTTTACGGGAATTTGCACGTGGTATGTCTGCCTGGTCCTTTTATCTCTTTCCATCTATTTGTATACTTATCTTTCTTTCTTTTAAAATCCTCAACTCAGCTATACGAAAAATTCTTCAAGTGAATATTGGAATATCACCTCCGTAAGATTTTTGCAGAAAGCATTATCCCAGTACATGTATATCTGCCTTGCGCACATTTATAGCTACATTGCATTACCTGTTTGTTTTCCTTTGTGTGTCTCGATTTGTTTTTCCATGGTTGTCACTTCGTATACCATTCTATCTCTTGAAGAAGTCGCCGACCATAACCATCCAGTTCTTTCTCCGTGAGACGTGGTTTCATGGAGTGAATTGTCTAACGCTGAACTTCCGTTCAGAGGAATCAATCCGTAGATGAATGAAATCCAGTCAAAAGTTACTAAAACAAAACTATTATTATCAGTTACATGCCTTATGAAAACGTGAGGAATATCAGACTGATGCATGGCTTTAGATGTGTTATGAAAACGGGTGGAATATCTGATAGATGTGTTATGAAAACGGGTGAAATATTTTATTGTTGTGTGGCATTAGATGTGTTATGAAACGTGAGAAATATCTGATTGATGTTAGCATTAAATACTAAGAAAGATTTCTTGAACTAAACAGCTCAATAATTTTGCCTTCCTTCGTCGAAATTCGGATGTCATGTAATACATCATTTTTGTCTCGTCCGGTTATCGGTCTGTCCATGGTTATTATTACAACCACTGAATACAGTTTCGTACTCTTTGAAATATAAATATAAGCAGTACATGTAAATGCAAATTCTCGAATTTGTATGTTTCTGCTTATATGTTTGATATATTTATGGCACTGCTTCTCTTACTGGTTAATGATATGTTTGCGTTTGTTCCTTATACGACATAGTTGATGGTTTTTCAAACTGTCCACTTCTTCCTGAGAACTGGAAGTTACTGTACAGATGCTTTCTCTTGAAGCAATTCCTTACTGCTAGACCTTCATTAAATGTCATACTTTTTAGTCGTGATTACATTTTATATGTTACAGTTTCCCAAAGACTGTGGAGATGATGTTAAAATTGGCTTTATCCTGAATCGTGGCAGGAAGTATCCAAAATATTTTCGGTTGTGGAGAGGTCCATTCAATCCAACTATTATTGCCCATCATCCCGACACCGTGGGAAAAATTCTTAAAACATCAGGTAATTTATTTTTGAGAGAGACTCTCCTGTTTGAGAAAAATGTTGCTAATTTGGATTTAGCGTGTTGTTTCCATATACCGCTCCGAAACCAATCACCTGTTGTTTGGGGGGTTGGGTGGGGGGTGGGGTTCTTTTTCTTATTTGTTGTTGCTGTTTTCTATGGCAGCTGCAAATGTCCTTAAACCAGGGGAAGTTAATCATCAGGAATGAAACTCTAGATTTTAATTGTGTCCGTATACAGTGATTGCTCGTAATGAATTATATTTAAAGCAATGCTAAAGGGGTCCATGTCAAATATACTTTGAATAAGGCTATTTATTGTCAAGTGAGTTGGCTGTCGTTGGTCCTTTTGGCCCAAGTTTATACGCCAAACATTGATTTTTTTTTTTTGATTTTTTTTTTGCAACAGTTTATTCAAATAATCAAAGTTGTAGGATGTTAAAGATTAGAAATTTAGATGTTAGGAAAAATGTAGACCTAGTGAAGAAAAAAATTTTGACTGCTTATTCTGTATTCTTAATTTTGATTAAGAATACATTTAAATTATTGATGTATCATGAGATAATTTAATTATTCTTGTGCCAGTATAAGTATATAAAACTTTTTAAATCAAGGTCAGCTAATTGCCTTTTAAGTTGTCTGCAGGCGTTTTGTGTTGGGTGATTGAAATGAAGGATTCATGACTACGGTATGCAGTTTCATGAATGAAATTAATATTTAATGCACAAAGTACGTTAGAAGAATGATTTCCATCAAGCGTATTTATGAAGAACGGGCAAAAATATTAGTCATGTAAACTGACTTCCCGGCTTGGTGCGGCGTTTGTCAATAAACTATCTTGTAACAAACATCCCAATAAAGCTCTGCCCAATCTGAGTAGCCAACCAGGTATAAATGTTTACCGTATTACATCTTTTTAAGGTATAGTTTGGTTGTTAGAATATACCCCCAACGGATTGTGTCACAAGGTCTGTTATGCCTGTAATACATGTGAAAATACAAGTCTTTATAACTCCTATCCACTTTACAAAAAAAAAAAAAAAAAAAAAAAAAAACTTCGCAACTTAATTAAATGTTTTCTTTCAATCATCATTATTTTGTTTTAAAAACGACGATGCTAATTCGTGGAAGTGTCTTACACATACAATTTTAGGTGTCAATGGAGGTTTGATATTATCCATATCGTGATGATGGAAGATAATATAGCATTTTATATTAAAAGAAATAGGAGTTGCTTTATTGATATGGTGACATATTCGGGAGTGTTGTGTAATGTGTAAAGGCAGCGTATCCTACATTCGTAACTATACAACAGAAATATAACATTACAAGGTTAAAATTACAAGTGACCAGTAGAAGCAGCATTTGGAATGAGTCTGCAATCAAAAGCATCAACATTTATAAACTCTGTTATCATTGGTTACACTTCCTTGAGATGGTTTTGAATATACACGTATATATAATATAACGTTATGTGCTAGGAGTACTATCCATCCTTTCCTGCTTAATGTCTTCTTTCCCACTCCTTTTCAATGCAATGGGGTGAAGAAGTTATGAAACTCTGAGATTTTATTCAAGTCAAGAATCCTTGCTGGAGTATATGTCAAAATATCCCTCATTAATATTGATAGTATAATTCTGCACAAAGGCAAGAAGCAACTCGTTATGGGAAGGTAATCTGGAAAAGACAATGTTTATTATTGAAATATTCCGTGGCGGAATTTTGCATGATTTCATCTTGCTGTGTTGTATCTTGGTTTATCTACGTATATCATGTTTAAATAACAAATACTGAAGATACTGTTTTTCAAGATATCAATCGCGTATTTGGTTTACATCACATTAATAGCATATTGCGTCATCTCGGGGTAAACTTTAGAAGTTACCTGTTTGATTGGAAGTTTAAAGCTCAGGCACCAACAAAGTGTAACAGGTGTCCACAGGTGAGTAGGAGAATTCATCAATATTTCTCAAAGGACGTTCGGTTTTAAATTAAACTTAAGACCTTTTGGAAATGAATAAGAAGCTTCACGCCGTACTTGTTCCAAATGACCAACGAGTCTTTTTAATCAATATTTTTTGTAACTGATAATTATTTGGTAAGTTTATGACTAGAATTCAGAAAACACAATAGTTATTTTGTTTCCAACAGAAATCCATTCATCTCGGCACTAAATAACCTACTTGTACTGCTGTTCCGTAAAGCCCCAAACCACACCAACAGAAATCAACCTATTAGAATCGGAAAAATATATATTTTATTGGACTGAATTAAAAATAATATACATAATAAGTGGCATACTAAAGGTAAATGGCATCCTGGGCGACGATTATGGCTCAAAGGGCCAGAATACAAGGCCTGAAATTTTTTATCAGCTGTTTTGGCGCCCCAAGATCTCTGGCGACCGCCCCGTCCTCCACCCTACCCCCCTACACAGTTAGTACACTACTGTACAGAATTTACAAAGATAAAATATTGTTTGCCAAACAGTTTGTCTTTTCTAGAAGTCAACCATCCCAACCTCTTCAGGGTGGATGCCTTATTCACCAAAGGCATTACAAATCTGGCTACATTAAAAAGGTATTATTTTATAAAATAAGAGAAAAAGGAATTTCATTGTATCGTTGTTTTCGTACCCCATTTCAGACCCGTAAAACGTAACGGGAGCAATAACAGTATAAAAAGGTTGCAATATGATAGCCACATGTAAACAACTTTTCATTTTATTAGTATATAATACATTTCCTGCTCAACAACTTTGGTCTGCCTTTTTTTTTAAAAAAAATACTCCTTTGTAGATATGTAAAACTTCATCAACAACATTTAGTTGCTGATCATTATAAGAAAATGTTAGTTTACTATTAGAGTTGTTTTCACTGGAAACATATGACTCCGTCTTTGATGCATTAGCCTCAAGTTTCCAAGTTTTGCAATAAAAATCCATTGCATTTAAATCAGTCTGAAGCTGTTATTGTTTACTCTGCTAGGACATCAAAGCCATTAGCGTAAAGAGAGAGAATAGAACAAAGTGACATCAGGGTATAGTGGGTAAATAGGACACCAGTGACATCAGTGTATTGGGGGTAAATAGGACACCAGTGACATCAGTGTATGGGGGTAAATAGGACACCAGTGACATCAGTGTATGAGGGGGGATAAGACACCAGTGATATTAGCGTATAGAGGGTAAATAAAATACTTCAGCATCATCATTACATAATCAAGTCCAACATAGTCTATCTATGTGATGGAGTGTACAAGAATAATGACAACCAGCGAAACGGGGCTTGTGACAGAATTTCCAATTGTCTAACTCTAAAATTACCTTAAGCAAATCTAAAAGTACCCAGTCTGACACAAGACTAGACTTTGCAATTAAATATAAATTGTAATTGATATTAAATATGTCTTCCATTAATGTTAAGACGTAGCAGACCAGAAATCCGACTTTAGTCTGCCTCGCCCTTTCATAACTTATTCTAATGCAGAAGAGATTATTATTAATATTTCAGAGCCAAAGCCCACGGGTTTTGGTGGCACCTACAGGTTCCTATTACCTTGGTTAGGACCGGGTTTGTTGATAGCCAAAGGAAGCCAGTGGGCAAGATCAAGACGTCTCCTTACACCTGCATTCCATTTCGACATCCTCAAGCCATACATCACCATATATAATGATGCAGCTAATATACTGATGGCAAGTATCATTGCTAAATTTTAAAAATAAATATAACGTCCATAAGCTTACAGAACATGCTGCTATTGTGTCAAGCAAACTTTAAATTGTGTCGGCTCTATAACTAATAACAAATTCGACAATACTTTCTTGGAAATGGAAAGCTATTTCTTGTACAGTGACTGACTGCATGGAACATTCAACAAAGCATTAAGGTTTACGTTCTTGATTGATAACTTAATGCATTGAAGTGCAAAATCTCTTCGGCGCAGACCTTTCCGATTCACTTAAGAGCATGGTTGAATTAGATAGGTATATATAAATTATTGTGCCTTTCATGACAAGGCTAGTCAAATATAAAGCCAGGTTGTTTATAGGTCTACAAACTATGTTCGATATTGTGTTGATAAGGGTTTAGTTTGCTTTAGAAACACGACTGATCGTGGATACTCTAATTTCATTTGATCAGATTCTCGCGTGACTCGTGGAGATTTACGCTGAACGAGAGCACGGTAAAGGGTTATGAATTAATTATTACAGATAAGTGGCGGTGATTTCTTTATTCTTTCTGTTTTCTTCTGATTGTATCATGTACTTTAGAGGTCGTATAAAGTATTGGTGCCATTGCGCGCAGTGCTGCCCCCTTTTGTGTATCCACTGAATTACTGTCAGAATCAGTTTGCACAATTTTAATAAAAACCTGTATTGCCTATACATTTTTCATGTGGCTGGTGCAAAACATAGAAAACAGAAAATTGGATAGTTGTGTATTTACATTTTTAACAATGCTTACTATACCTATCAATCAATCAGCAACATTACTAGACTTTTTGTAAGCCTGTTTTTGAACGTTACAAACATTTACCAGACTCTCAAATTGTGAAGATCTCAAGGAACCACTCAAAAGGTCTGGTTGGACGAATCTCTCTCTCTCTCTCTCTCTCTCTCTCTCTCTCTGAAAAGGCAAAGAAACGTGTGTTGCATTTGGGAAGCATCGTCTTATCCGAACTCGATATGAGTTTTAGGCAAGATAACTAGATTTTTAATCATGAGATTTCTATTGGTTTTAATGATGCTGGGTTGCAAAGATAATTTAGAGGAACTTATTTTTGTACATTAGAGATATTACTAAGCATTTATGTTGAATAAGAAGAGACACTTGCAAATATTAATTGTTATTATTGCATTGCTACTACTACTACTACTACTACTACTACTACTACTACTACTATTACTACAAATACTAATACTAATAAAGATAATAATAATAATAATAATAATAATAATAATAATAATAGCTGCACTATAATATGGAACTCCGAAATTGCAGAAGTTGGGATAAGAACATGTCCGTGAGATGGATTGATTTCATTAAAGAAGGCGTATGACTAGGTTCACCACCTAAGGATCCTGCAGTGCCTAGAGCTGAATGGGATAACCAGAAACATACGCAGAGTCATTGCTAATATAATGATGTCTTTCAGAATCCAACTCACGATTGAGAAGTCAGCATTAAACGAGGTATGTTACAAGGGGATTCACTATCGTGATCGCACCGATTCCACTATCAAGAATACTTAAACAACGCCAGGCAGGATGTCAACCGAAGAAGAACCCCACAACATCAGTCACGGACTGTTCATGGATAGACTGAAATCCTATGGGCAAAATGAAGCTGAAATCGATTATCAGATTCAGTCAGCATGGATTGTAACCCCTGACAACCAGATGGAATTTGGAATTAACCAATGAGCGGCTCTAAGATTCAAGCATGACAAAAAGAAGGCATCAAGCTCACATACAACCGGAGATTGTAACAACTACAGGAAGATGGAAACTACAGTTACTTATGAGTTCTGGAGGCAGACGGCATAAAACATAACGAAATGAAGAGTAAAATTCGAAAGGAGTACTTTCAAAGAGTGAGAATAGGACTAGACTAGACATTAAATGTGGCACAAGAGGTCGCGGCTGTCATTATCGGGTACGCAGATGTCATAGCTGATTCCAACCTAGATTGAACAGAAAGGTAGTGAGAGGAAAACCAAAATGCTGATGTCCATTACCGAGGCACAACACTCGACAGCTGACGAGTGCAGGCTGTACCAGCCAAGGAAGATTGTTGATAGAAACCGGGTAAGTGTTCAAAACTGTGTGAGGTAGAAGAAAAGAGCCGGGCAAAATATATCAGGGACACTGATGAAGATTTCCTAGCCTCATTTCTAGGAAGAAGCCATTCCCATAAAGAACGAAGCAAGCAAGGATTGCAGACAGAGTAGACGCAACGAAAGAACAGAAGAATGGAGGAGAAAACTCGACAAGGACATAGAACAATAAAACAAAAGAGGGCTCATCGAGATGGTTTCGACTGAGATATATTATAAAAGGAAACGATAAGGAATGGTTATAGCAGCGCAACAGCTGATACAAGGTGAAAGTCAGTGTATACAACCAAGTAGACCCACCATTGTCCAGAATGTGTAGGTATCAAGACAAGACGGTCAATCAAATGGTCATTGAGTTCAGCAAGCTCGCCTAGTGAAAGTACGAAAATCAGTATGAAAACCTAGGCCTATCAGTACACAGTGATCTCAGTAAGAATCATGGGTTTGAGTGCAACACCAAGTGGTACAATTACAGATCAGAACAAGAAAACAGTGAACGCCAAATCCTACACCCTCCTTGTGTTGAATTTTCCCGGGAATCAATGTGATTTATTCCTTACCCCAAATGCAACCCCTCCACAATGTTTTCTCTAGGTCTGTGATGTAGAACTATTGGTATTTTGGAAAAAAGATTTTTCTTCCTTCACATTGACTTTGACTTTTGACCCCCACAACAATATTCTTCTTCCATATCCCAAGTACAAGTCATTCATAAATCTGATTCAGGTATGTGACGTGGAACTAATATTGTTATCCAACACTATTCTTCTTCTTCTATTCACCGTGACCTTGACTCTAGCCCCAAAATCAATAGGGTTCTTCATTAGTCCTGAACCCCAACTACAAAGTTTGGTCCATGTCTGTGATGATAAACTAATATTATTGTGCAGAAATCATTTTTAGTCACTGTCACACTAACTGTTACCTTATTATCTCGAAATAGATTCTGTTTTACTCCACGCGCAAGTCATCCACAATGTTTAGTCTAGGTATGCGATGCATAAATAAAGTTATTGTGTGGAAACATTTTTCCTCCTTTAGTCATAGTGGTCGTGACCTTTGACCTCAAAATCGACAGGATTTTTCCTTGTCCCACGTGCAAGGCATCAGCAAAGTTTCTGGAAATTGTAGCAGATGGAAACGAAATTGCAAACAGACAGACAGGCTCACAGACAAGATCATAACATAATGCGGATGCCGTATGGCAGGCTTATAAAAATCACCTGAGAATATTGAATGAAAAATCCTGTGGGGTTTCAGCATCTAGGACATAATACTCGTAGATAATGAGAGGAACCTGATCTACATCATTGAGATTGCAGTACATGGGGACTCCCATGTCGCAACAAAAGAAAAAAAAAATTAAAAAAAATATATAAAAAAAAATAAGAAGAAACGGCTCATAATTATTCGCTGGCTTGAGAACTCACAAGGGTGCGGAAAACGTTGATAGAGACTATACCAATTGTTCTAGGAGCACAAGACTTATACCAAACAAGGAGACAGACTACGGCAGCTCGCGATGACACCAAGGCCATACTTACCACAGAAAGCTCATAATAGCAAGGATCCAAAGGAAGGTCCTTGAGATCTAACGACACGGGAAGTACCCTGAATCCAGGTGACGACAACACCAGGAACAATACCACCAAGAGGCTGTGGACAAGAGTAGTAGTAGTAGTAGTAGTGGTAGTAGTAGTAATAGTAGTAGTAGTAGTAGTAGTAGCAATAAGGGGTCGTCCATATATGACGTCACGCAGTTTTTGCCAATTTTTTTACACCCTCCGTCCCCCTAGTCACACTTCGTCACAAAAACCCAGAGCCCCCTCTATGTGACGTCATAAATCTCTTACACCTCCCCCCCCCCTTTTCTCCCACAATTTTTTGTAATACTGAAAAGTAAATGTAATGTAAATCAGTTAACTAACATTTGATATATTGATTCCCTTTAATGTGCGGCATCCCAGCGCGACACAGGGCCCAAACTTGGCGCTACTCAACTAATGACATTTGTTGTTTTTTCACATTAAAAAAAATATTAAAAGATTAAACGTTCACTGCGGAATGAATAACGTCTTTCAACTTGCTAAACTCCTGTGTCTTTTATCTCGTCAGACTGTTGTCTGGATGGTGATAACTTGTTAGCCTATTGTTTTACTTTTCCAAAATCTAAGTTTAATCACCAGTAGGTCTGCAGTTTATTTATTTAGGCTACATTTTGTTTTTAAAGTGTGTATTACATTATATTAAAAAAAGAATTATATAATTAAAAAACCAATAGTTTCAACCAGTTAAAGGTTATAACAATTACCCAATATTTCATCTGAGATAACAAATGTTAATATAAATTGTCCACAAAAGAGTTGTTATCTATTGCAGATAAAAATGGACTGAGGATGCAGGTCACAAAATCTTTTTGTTCTGACATTATTTTTGAAAGAAGCGTTCCATACTCATATTTATTGTGACATCATATTTCTTCAACCCCCTCCCCCCTCGTCACACTTCATCACAAACTTTTGACTCCCTCCACCCACCACCCACTGCCTGACGTCATATGTGAACGACCCCAAATAATAATAATAATAATAATAGAAAATAGTAGTAGTAGCAGCAGAAGCAGTAGTAGCATAAAATATGTAAGTTAAATATGAGTTGATGGTTTTCAATCCAATAATTTTCTGCCAATAAAACTGGATGTTTCCTCATAAAAAATACGCTATCATTTGCGCATGTGAAGGATTCTTACAATCAAGTGCTATTACCAATGCGTTTCGTAATTTATTGGTATGACTGCATGTTTTGTGGTGCTTGTAAACAAATGTAAATAAGAAATAGTTACATTTAAGATAGTCCGTGAATTAGTGGATTTTCCAATGGGAAATTATTTTGATAATTCATTGGAGAGAATCTTCAGCTTTATTCTTTCACTTAAGAACTTTGTTTACAACGGTCATCGACAACGTTATGAGCTCCGTCATGTTGTCAATAGCTTGGCACACTTGCAGTATATTGACCTGTCACGCAGGAGAACCATTTTGAATCACACTGTGAAATTCTTGTTTCAATTTTTTTCTCCAAGTATGTGTATTCTTACCTTGAATTAGGAAAGGGAATATTACTACTCATATCTTTTGTGTCAATGTGCATATGACACAGAGGACTTAAACGGTAAACAGCTGGCATTACAGTAAAAGAAAATCTCCTTTTCAATATAGTATACACTACAGCGAGTCGACACCTTAAAGCATAAAACATAAAGAATCGTATCTAGATTCTTTATGTAAATAATAATAATAATAATAATAATAATAATAATAATAATAATAATCTTCTTCTTCATATTATTATTATTATTATTATTATTATTATTATTACTCTCCTCAATAGTAGTAGTAGTAGTGGTAATATTATCTGTATTATATAGGAGAAGCTGGCTCCAGTAGTTGATACTGGGAAGCCGTTTGATGTGTTCCAGGCCATTAGTTCGTGTACTCTAGATATCATCATGCGATGCGCCTTCTCATATCATACCGATTGCCAGAGACAGAAGTAAGTATCTTCCCCTCGACAAACTTTCTGTAAGATAATAAACTTTACTAGATACCGTATCTTCCTCGAAGTAGCTACGCTAAAACAAGGGGAAGGGGATAACGCCAGATTAAGAGGATCATCTGCAATTAGGATATTACGTTGTTCGTTTACTCATTTTAAAACGTACTTTAAAACTATAATAAGCCATATATGCAAGATTTGTTGGGTTTTTTTTACTTTGCATAAATACCCATAATTCCATGCAAGAAGCATCACGTGAGTGCACAGTACTTTGCAAAAATAGACCCATTTTGGATTCTGGGTCCAATGTTATTTCTTAAAAACTGTTTAGAACTTATCACACACACCCCTCCATATCTATTGTTGAGTCGTTAGAGCACATCAGACAATTTGGTAAATATAATAGTATAATCCCATATATCGTGTGATTTTGGCAGTATAAGACAAACGTTCTAAGTATGACATAACGTGCAAGAATACAAAAATAAACACACCGCCATATCTTGTAATCTAAAGATAAATGTAATATTTCCTATCATACTTTCTTTCCAACCTGTCATTTCATGACAGGGCACTGTATATGTTTTTGATGCAATGATGCTTCTCTCCTATCAAGAAAGTTTGAAAACGGAGAGAGAGAGAGAGAGAGAGAGAGAGAGAGAGCAGATTATCCACCAGGCATTTTTTTATTGCAGAGAAACACATCCCTACGTACAGGTTGTTCATGCCCTGACGGACATAGTGGAATACAGAGGCAGGTAAGCAAACAGAGATTACAACAAACAGAAGTTACTACATGACAATTTAATGCCGACTCTGAGAAAGAATTTTGGATTATTCTTTCCTGAGTATTGACGCTACGAACCGTTTATTTTTTAGTGCCTTTAATAAGGACCAAGTTCAACGAAGTCTGCAGAACTCTACAGTAATCATCTTTTTATCCAGCCGTCCGTAAACTCATACGACATGTATGTTTACCTACTCATCCAGTTCGAATTAGCCACAGCATGCCCACCACTAACGCATTACAGTCTCAGCTTGTTATAATAGCCCGGAGATTCAACTCAATGAAATGTTTTGGTCCGAGTTTTACCAAAATGTCTCAAAATTTCGTGCTCAAATTGAGATTGTATAATATCTTTCTTATTGCTTGGCTGATTTCTTTCTTCACTAAATATTTAACAGGCGTAAGAAATTAAAACAGTCATACAATTATTAATTTCTTTAAAGAATTCACGTCTTATATCTAAGGAAAGTACGAGGATTTTCGCAAATTTAAGGAATCATTAACACTTTTGTAAAGAATAAAATGGTTTCCATTTGTTAAATTTCTAACTAAAATATTTACGCATTTTGTCCACTATCTCTGCCTGTGACAAAATATTTATATTGCTAGAGGTTTCCACCACGGATATTCATAACAGATACACTATTGAATTTAAGCAGAAGAAACAGCATTCCGGTTGTTGGATATTTCTTTGGAGGGAGTATACAAAACTGTATTGGATGTGGAAGTGTTGCTAAAAATAGAGAATTTACCAGTGCTGATTTGCATTCAGTTGGCTGTAGTTACTAACTGATTGGATGCCTTTGTGACCGAATATTTGCATTATTTGATTTTGAAGACTACTCTGGTCAGATAGCTTCTGTCAATTTGGAGGGAGGCATTTATCAACATTTTTTTTTTCAAAAGAGAAGTGAGTTTATTTTTTGTTATGGAGTGGTGATGCGAGTAACAGGTTTGGACATTTAGTCCTCTATTTACTGATCGATACTCTTAATTTTATTTGTAACGAGCCACGCAAGTATGAAATTAATGAAGTGACTTCAAGGGACGGACAAATATTGAAAATATTAATTGTCTGTTTCAGAAATCCTATCCTTTATCCAGATTTCATATTCTACCAGACCGAAACTGGTAGGAAATTCTTCAAATATTGCAAGTTTGTTCACAGTGTAGCAGAGCGTGTTATAAATAGACGCAGGGAAACTTTGGTATGATGAAGGTTTTGATAGAATCGTTTTGCCTATTTACTCACGTAATATTCTTCTTCTTAATTTATGCCCTATATTGTTCTCGTAATCAAGGAAATTCTCAACAATTTGATAACGACGCCCCAATAACTACAAGACAGCACAACAGGGCACACATATAAAGATAATTAACTTTAGTGATAACGAAGAATAGAATGTATGCATATAAATAGTGAGACAAGTCATAACTTTTTAATAGATAAATGAATACACCATAAGAACAGAGTGGATCCGATCACATTGGGAACTTTGTGAATTATGTCCAAATGTACCTTAGTCATTTTTAGTTGACAGCTGTTTTGTTTGCAATTTACAGAAAACGCACTAATATCAAAGTTTGTTCAGGACCAATGCCGCTCTGTTCTCCATCTTGATTTAATGCAACCTTACGCTACTGGGCATATTAGTATTTTGTATATATTTACGTTTTCATAGAAAAGTCAGTAAAAATGTCAAATGCCAAAGTAATTTTGAATAAAATAATATTGACTGTCGCTGTCGGCATCATTATAGTATTTGAGTGTTCTGGACCTATTTTGGAATTTATGAACTCTTATGTGTTAACTTACTTTTCTTAGCGTATTAACACCTTTATGTCTGCTACAAAGAACTGATTTCTCTTTCGTACTAATTCCAAACATTTAATTCATAATTCTAAAAAAAATAACTAACTGACTAAATAAATAAATAAATAAATGATTATTTAATACAGGAGAAGGAGTGTGTCTCGAGTAGGAAATTGTTGGATTTGGTAGACATACTGTTAACAGCGAAGGATGAAACTGGCGATGGATTGAGTCCGCTGGAAATCCGGAATGAGGCAGACACGTTCATGTTTGGAGGTAAATATTGTATAACAAAGTAGACAATCAAATACATTTTTCGTTCTTAGCTAGCCGTTCCAAGAGAGTGGAAAATATTCAAATACCCATAGAAAACTAGTGATTTATAGCTAATACATAAAATTAGAAACGCTTCTGATGGTATACACTGTCAGTTATATTGTATTCTAGTATTCCTTAAGTGTGCAGAACAAGCAATAGTTTTCCAAAATTACACGTCAATTAATTATTTCTTTAAAACTGTCGAATTCCGCCATGAAACAAAAATTCAAACAAATAATGTAAATTAAACGAAAAAATTCGGTAAGTACTGAAAATTTAATGATATACAGGCAAGGACAGTTGAAAGCAATAAGGTGTTGAAATTGCATATGTTATATATTGTAAAGTTATCAAGTATGTAGGTAACCAACTGGGCTCCTCTCAGACTGTTTGTCGAACCCATATAAGTGGAGTCCAGGTGAGATATCAGAAACATTTAAGCCGAGCAGGGTAATTCAAATGTTATATGATATTTCATTGACAGCTGCCGTAGCTGTTCGGCCTAGATGTCCATAGAACCATGTCCCCATGATAACACGTATGTCAACTAATGCTAAATACTTATGGGATCAAATGTGGATTCCTTCACCTTGGCAAGTCAGTAATGCATAACATAGGCAAATTTTCGTGACTGTAAAAGTTAAATTGAGGTGCCTAAGGTCTGATTGTGTTTTGAATACTGTTAAGTTTGTGTTTGAGAAAAATTACAACCTAATTTTTTTTAACGTTCTGCTGCCTGAAGATTAAAACTAAAAATTTCAAAGAAGATGCTCAGCAACATTTATAGTTTGTTTGAGCTAATCTCACCTGATGATGTTTGCCTATTTGCCTTAGTTAGTTTTTGCTGGACAATGAGATTAAAGTGTCTTCAGTAGGTCACAACATGGCAGCTGATTTATCTTGGAATCGAACCCTATACTCCTGTGCTGGAGCCCAGTACGCTGACCACTACAATTTGAATTTACGGCTGAGATAATATTGATGAATTACAACTTTCTAATGGTGAAATGCACAAACGTTAACTGTGGCCACAGTCAGTTATTGGAGTTTCCGGTGAGATATTTTTGCATTTTTAATAGGGATAAATATATGTAATATTAGGTAGATCAAATCATGCTAGTTTCTTATTTTACGTTTGAGTATAAAAACACTTCAATATCCATCAAGGCATACACGATACACGCAGTTGTTGTAAATGGCTATCCCCGGCAGCTAATTCCATGCGTTTACATCGATCACGTCATTATAATAGAGTACTTACATTCGTTTTTCAGTAGTGAATCATTATGCATCACGTGTTAATCTAAAATATTTTCAGAAGTGAATTCATAGTGAAGTTTTTGTCATAGATTATCCAGCAATTTTTTGAGAGACTGAACTATAAACAAACAAAACAACATGCCAATGGGTCATGGATTTCACTTCTTGGTCAGCATCAATGCCTCATTACCGGCTGTACACGATCGGAACCTCGCTCGGCCATTTCCGTTAGATTGTGAAATAACCTTAGAAGTGGTTGTAGGAATACACATCAATTTTGATGTTTTTGTTGATTTGCTCTAGCGGAGTGTACCACATATGTTAGCAAAGGCCGAGGCAGTTGCGATTGTGACTTTGTCAGCCAAATTTCTGAAGTTCCTTCTTTTGGGGGTGGGGGGTGGGGCGGGGGAACCGATCACTTCTATTGAGGCATTATGGAATTGCGAACTACAAGCAAGACTTACTTACCTCCGAAACTGAAGAGCTTAACAACGTGCAAAACTACGCACCTCTGAAATAAAGATTTGACAACGGAAATGCTCCAATAAGCTTCGGAAAATCTACGCTTTGCAAAAATACATATTAACACACTTTTTGGAAAGAATTATGTTTAGTTTAAAATTACTTTCAAGAGATTATTAGATTGACTTCAGTAAGTCATGAAAATTAACAAAGTAATGGGGCCACGTGTTTGGAACTAATTTGTTGTTCTTAACATACATATGTGATCTCAGAGTTGGTCGGCGTAGGGATAAAATCCAAACCTGGATAGCAAATCGTCAGATAGCGGAGTCGCTTATTTAGCGACTATGACGCAGTGTTTGTCGCCTAACTCCCTAATATTGTTCCATATGAACGAAAGGATGTTCCGACTGTCACTGTCTCCAAAATACACACAGACAATCACACCATAATCATGACAGTCTGAAGAATGATCAGTTTACTTTAAATCAGTACGAAGATGCCCAAATCTATGCCAAGAATGAAAAAGAGTGGGAAAATACTCTAAAAATAAATTTGGACTACATTCACGAGTACTGGCCTCGAAGTAACGAGTGATCTAAGTCGGTTATGAGGTACGTTAATGAGGGATCGTAGCCAGTTACCTTTCCAACAGGTGGAGCCACAGAAAAACCCGGTCCCGATATATGGTTATCGTCGGAGCTTATCGTTAGCCAGAACAATCTATTGTTGATCAATCGAGCGATAAATCGTCAAAACTACAATAATACTCGTATCAATGAAAACTAATATTGTCTTATTTCATTTTTCGGTGTATACTATTATTAGCACTACAAGACACTAAAATCACCGTTGGCCTTCTTTTTCTGTTTAAATAAAGTAATATATCTTACCACTTTTGGTCTCCTTATGTTGAAGCCTTTAGTACCAGCCTATTATATATAAAATCTTAATGCTATTAACTTCATTTTCTTATCCTCATATTAGTATGGCTTTAATTAAACCGCAAGATTAGTGTGGCCGAATGAAAATCTTTTAAACAATATTTACAAATGGAACGCTGCATCTTATAGTTAAGTACAAGGAAGGAAGAACTTAATAAGTAAATAAAAAATGAACAACTTATTGTCTTATTATTTTTATTCACTCATTATAAGACGATTTATGCAAAACAACCGTAAGAGCAGTCTCGTATGTAAACTTTAAACGGAAAGAAAATGATTGCCTTTACTTGGCCAACAAAAGTTAAATATATGGTCACATAGAGGTAGATAGACTTGGTATGAATTTATAATAGTTACCTCTATGAAAAGGGTCAGGACTTGTATAAATAACTGATTTAAAAAAACCAGACGTGTGTGTGTGTGTGTGTGTGTGTGTGTGTGTGTGTGTGTCAATCAGAAACAATTCCCTTTTAAAATATTGCACGATATGTTTTATTGAGACAAAATCCAGTGTAATATTCTAAATCCTTTTGCAAACTGTCATTGCAAAAGTGAATTTAACACACCAAGAACAATACAACTTTATTTAGACCATGGTCATTTCTCTACTTTTGACTCTTCCAAGTGACATTTTAGGTATAGGTTGTCAATACAACTTTATTTAGACCATGGTCATTTCTCTACTTTTGACTCTTCCAAGTGACATTTTAGGTATAGGTTGTCAATACAACTTTATTTAGACCATGGCCATTTCTCTACTTTTGACTCTTCCAAGTGACATTTTAGGTATAGGTTGTCAATACAACTTTATTTAGACCATGGTCATTTCTCTACTTTGGACTCTTCCAAGTGATATTTTAGGTATAGGTTGTCAATACAACTTTATTTAGACCATGGTCGTTTCTCTACTTTTGACTCTTCCAAGTGACATTTTAGGTACAGGTTGTCTGAATAAAATGAAAACAGATCATCTCACTTCTGGCAATACCTGACATGTATCATTGCACACACACGCACACACAAAACACACCTGTCATTCTCTCTCTCTCTCTCTCTCTCTCTCTCTCTCTCTCTCTCTCTCACACACACACACACACACACACACACAAATCTATGGCTTAATATCAAATTAAACCCAATTTAAATAAGAAGTATAGTGGTCTCTTTAAACCGAAAATTATTTTCTGGGGGAGAGCAGCATTGATATAGTTGTGAAGGATGCCCCCACTGTAAGAACTGGTTGTGGGGGATTGGGGGTGGGGTGCTTCCAATATTATAATTAAACTATTGTAGAAGTCCCACCCAGACTCGATTTTGGTTGGAAGTTAAGTTAGTGAAAGACAGATGTACAGCTCCGAGCCCCCAGTCAGCAATGCCGACGGTTAAAATGGTTAAATATACAAAAAAGGGTGAAATTCAATGAATAACAATTTAATAAAAATTCAATAGTCAAATGATTCAAATTTCCCAAGTACACTCCTTCCGCTCGTCCCTTTAATATCCTATTGCATCACTTGATTAGTGTGAGATAGATTTCCACCTGTCCTTGAATTCTACTCATCTGTGTATTCCTCTCTCCTACTTCTCCCAATTCCTTCTTCTCTTCCTCCCCGACTTTCTCCAAATTCCTTCTCCTCCTCCTAGATTTCTCTATACTCCTTCTCCTACTCCTTGGCTACTCTATACTCCTTCTACTTCTCCCCCACTTTCTAATCCAGATTCCTTTTCTTCCTCCTCCACCTTACGTCTACCTTTTCTCCATGCAGTCACACCAATAAGGCATAAACCTGCAAATATCAAACATTGTTTTGCACATCGCCGACAGTATAATTGGCAGAGTAAGAACCCAGGAAAGCCTCAGGAATAACCACCGACTCAAGAGAAGCTACTGGCAAGTTTTCTTACATACCCGCATTGGCCGAGCCCGAGACACGAACCCACGCGGACTAGGTGAGATGTCAGTGGTTTGTAATGCGAGCGCTTTAGACCACTCGGTCACCCGAAGATCCCACAAATGATAGTAGTTTACTGGTAAGTATTGGATTTCTGGAAGATGTATAGATGTTGATAGTTTAAAACCGAACTGCAGTTTTGCAAAAGGGCCAGGTAAGTTCTACAAAATTAAACAGTGGAAAATGTAAAAATGGAAAGAAAAACATGAAACTTTGATATTATTCTGATCATGCTATGCTTTTTCCATCAGGCCACGACACGACATCGAGTGCCATTTCATGGATCCTATATTCACTTGCTGAACACATGGACGTGCAGAACAAAGTCCGGATTGAAGTGGACAGTATTCTGGAGGACAGACAGACGGGCGATCTGCGGTGGTATATTGATTGTATAACTGGGACTTAATTTACTCGAAAATGCAGATTGTCTTTTTCCAAAGAGAACATTTGTCCATCTATCTGTCTGTCTCATTGTTTTGACAGATGTTTCATCTAAGGATATAAAGATGCAGAGATACACATATTGTTAGAAAAATCAAATTACAGAAATATGAGCTAAGGCAAATTCACAACATTCATCTAGATTAGGAGCTGCGATGACGCCTTTATAAAAATATATCCCGCAGAATAATGCACTTTTCTTGATGCTCTAGTTCTGGAATCTCATTCAGTTCTCATTCGCACATTCAAGCAATTTCAATTTGAGATGGAACAGAAATAGGAAAGGTATTTTATTTACATGATTACGGTCCATTTCATTACAGGGACGACTTGTCACGTCTCGAGTATCTGGGAATGGTCATTAAGGAAGGCATGCGTCAACATTGTCCAGTACCAGTTGTCGCCCGGCAACTAACAAAAGATTTCCAGATAGATGGTCATATATTCCCTGCTGGAACTTCTGTAGCCGTGGACATCTATATGCTTCATCACAATGAAGAAGTATGGGAGAGACCGATGGAGTTCATTCCTGAGAGGTTTTCAAAGGAAAATGAATCGAAGATAGGTCCGTTTCAGTTCATTCCTTTCTCCGCTGGCCCCAGGTGTGTAAAGGAAGTGTACTTTAGTTATACAGCGAAAACACATTACAGCCAAATATTCCAATACCAGAAACTAGTTTATTCTCTTTTCCATTCCAGTAACAGTTCTAGCAACGAACACATTTT